>VWZP01006448.1:0-28283 GCA_013396995.1 Dicaeum eximium | reverse complement strand
TCCCTGAATGTATTTCTCACATGAAATCACTCCTCCATGGCCTCTGGCCCATGAATAGGAGTTGTCTAGCAATATTGTCTTGACTTCTGTGAAAACTGGTTGATCTAGAATGGCCCAGCCACAGACAAATGAACCTGTTAGTGGCTTGCTGTGTTTAAAATTTGTACAGCTGTATTGTGTTAAATGTAAACAGAATTCTACTGAGCAAAAATAACTTCTTGATGTTTCCTCTCAAAGGCCAGATTGAATGCACCTGTTACCTGGTGAAAGGAAAAGGAAGAGGCTTTGCTGCAGCATAGCTGCTCTGCCTTACCTCAGTAGTATAAAACAAAGCTATCATATAGGAGGATGCCTATATGCAGCCTCTTTGGCATATTTAAAAATTCTGTAACAACTGCTAACTCTTTTCTCTCTCTCTCTTTTTTTTTCTATGAGAAGCACAGGTGGTAGAAATGGCTGTACCAAGGGTCTCTTCTAACTTATGACTCCTTGAACTGCACTAACTGTGACTGTAAACAGTCAATTAAACCATGGGCAAACTCTGTTATCACTGAAAGCTGCAGTAAAGACAGAGGAAGGTTAAATTGATCCTAAATGAAGGCCACACAGAAGTGTTTTTCAAATGGCAGATTTACAGTTTTGCTGCTCTAAGTGGTAGCTTTTTCAGCTAGAGTAACATAAGTGATCAGCAAACACAGAAATGTTATCTTTCCATGAATACTCTGACCTGAGAGAATAGAATTCCCGATCTGTAGGAATTTCCTGTCTGAAAGCACTGGTCTAGCCTAACAAGTGGGCTCCTTTAAGGACTGCAGTGAAATCTATCCACTGTGAAGGCATTAACAACCTCCCGCTGATGATCTACAAGCAGTGTTTTGACATGACTGAGAAATAAAGTCACAGGGCTATGAACAGTAAAAGATTAACTAATCTCTGAGATAGAATGATCAAAAGAACCTTTTAGAAGAGACTTCCTGTAATGGGTGAATTTTTGACTTAAAGGGAAAAAGAAACCCAGAGGCCAGGCTAGCCAGGCGGGTGACTAAGGGGAGAGCAATTAGATACTCTGTGAGTTACTCATGCCTTCAGTGTGTTTTAAGACTTCTTTTATCTTAACTTGTGCTAAGGTCATTTCAGTTGATACTATATAGGAAACTCCAGTTTCTGGCCAGCTCTGGGAATACAGGGCACTGTGTGTGACTTCACGTAGAAGTCACAGCTTAAATCCTCTTGTGCCTGTACTCAAGAAGACCAGGAGGGGTCAGGCTTGCAGCTATATCGCTCTTCCTCAGCAATAGGGCTGAGGTCTGAGCCTAAACACATTATAGAAACAATATATGTAGTTCAGATTCAGTGCCTACTACTTATTGGATTTGTTTGTAGTAGAGAAAAGGAAACCAGACACACTTCACAAAACTTACTGATAAATTTAACCAACCAAACCAAAACACCTTGCTCTCTTTCAATGATGTCTGGTATTGAGAAAAAAATAAATTGTTTTTCTTCTGGCAAAGTATTAGCAAGTCATCTCTAGGAACTTGATTCTCCACTGTGAACTGTGTGCTCAACTCTTACTGAAGTTAGAGATCACAGAATCATACAATTGATAGAATAGTTTTGATTGGGAAAGACTTTAAAACTCATCCAGTTCCAATCCCCTGCCATGGGCAGGGACAACTTCCACTAGACCAGGTTGCTTGAAGCCCCATCCAACCTGGCCTTGAACACTTCAGGGATGGGGCAGCCACAGCTTCTCTGGGCAACCCGTGCCAGGGCCTCACCACCCTCACAGAGAACAATTTCTTTCCAGTATCCCATTTCCTGCTCTCTTTCAGATTAAAGCTATTCCCTTGTCTTGTCACCTGTGTCAAGAGTCTCTCTCCAGCTCTGTTGGAGCCCCTTTTGGGGGCTAGAAGGGGCTCTAAGGTCTCCCCAAAGCCTTCTCTTCTGCTAAACAATCCCAAATACAGACACATGAACACAGCATTTTTCAGGCTTGGTCACTGAACAGCAAATTTATCCGAGATTTTGGAAGCTTAATCTTTTGAAAGGAAAAAACCGGACTCAAAAAAATTAATTTTCTAGGTCCTTGTTTTGCACAAGTTCAAGAAATATAAAGTAAGTTAACAACACACAGCCCATCTTTGACCTAACACAGGACAACAGATTTTTGCCTACTGCCATTTTTAATATTTGGGGTTTTTTTCATAATCGCCAGAAAGGAGCTGATTGCCAGACTGGAACAAGTGGAAAAAGAAAGCATGGATGCTGCTCAGCTGGCTAAGGAGTACGCAGAACTGACAGAGGAGAACCGAACACTGAAGCTGGCCCAGACGCAGTGTGTGGAGCAACTGGAAAAGCTCAGGATACAGTACCAAAAAAGACAGGGTTCCTCATAACTTCCAACTAGCACATGTGAGGCAGTTTATACAGGAATGATCATGTGCTGAAAAGAGATTTAAAAATTAAGATCTGTTTAATATGTTACAACACTTTATTACAGATACAGAGTATGTAGAAGTCTGTATTTGATTTAATGTTTGCCACCCAGTAGCTTAATATAATGGATATTTCATCCATTATATAATGGATGTTTTATTTCAAGTAACGTAATTTAAGTTATCTATCCCAATTATATGTTCTAGTGAATCAGGTTTCTTTTCTAAACAGATTTCTTCCAATTTAAGAAGATGTGGCCTAACACTAAAAAATTATATAAATAGTCTGTGTGTTGGAAATTTTGATCATACTAAGGCATACGGCAGGGACAATGTTAATATATGGAATACATGTATGTTAATTTTAGTTTGGTGAATTCTTTTTAAATTATTTTTCTCATGCCTAAAGTGTTTGGAAGTTATCTTGAAGCAGATCTTCTCTCTAGTAAAAACTACTTCATGTCAACTTCACACCTTTGTATAAAATCTGAAAAACTGCACATTAAAAATTGAAGTAACAAAATAATTGTTTATCAAAGAATTGCATTGCCAGTGATAATTTGCAAGTTAAAAAATTAAAAGGAAACGGATGAGACCAAACTTTCCTTCCTCAAGTGTAAAGATTACTTGAGTGTCTTTTTACTGTACTTTTTGGCATGTAAGAAATGAAAAATTAATATAAGAATCATAGTTTCATCATAGTTTCAACTGAGACTATGTCAGTAAAATTGTTGTGAGGATCTTTTATTCTTATTTTCTGGTCTATATTGAAACAGAAGTGGCTGTAAGTACGGATGGGAGTTCTGTGATATGCAAATAACTGGGAAGTAAAATGTCAGTTTTATTTGCTCTATTTATCCCTGTATTTTTTTTAGATCAGCTTAAAAATCTTTGTTATACTTCAATTTCTATTCATACAGCAGTTTTTTCATTAAAAGTGGATGTAGAAAAGCCCTTTTATGTTCTGAATGTTCTCAAATCACCTTGTATTTTAAACTCTTCTTGACAGATGCAGCTTGTTACATCTTCATAAGCTTGGAATTCAACTTAATGTGTTATTAGTACTGAAATGTGTCTTAGTAATTGAAAACAATGAACTTAAGATTTGCACCAGGACTTTAGCTTTGATTATTATCATTAATCTATCATGAAGATGGAATTTCATGGTAATCAGAACAATTCCTGGCAGCAAAGGGGACAAAAAAAGAATTGCAAGCTGCCTGTAATTCATCTGTGCTAATTGCTTACAGTATTCCCTGCAGCACAGGTGGGAAAATTGGCTCTGCATTACTCCAAGTACCTGGTACTGCAGCAGAAGAGCATGAAGAGGACAACCTTGTTTCCTCTTCTCCTGAGCCGCCAGGGCAGTGTCACCACCGAAACCTGGCACTGCTTCCTGTTGTACCCAGGAAATCACCACTCTTGAGGCATGTGCTTCCTGCTGGAATGCTCCCTGAGCAGTGTAACACTGTTTTTATTCCTCTTTCCTTATTATCTGAGGATCCAGTTTTCACTGTACCTTGTGGAAGTTGAAGGAAAAAAAAAACATCGTTAATAAAAACTACTTGGAATATTGGGCCTGGAAGTGCTGGAAAAGCTGTTGGAGTTTTGCACTGATGGGAAACATAACTTGAAGAGAAATCAGAGCTGTGCTTTGAGCACAGAACATCACAGAAGCTAGAATGTACATTTTTTGCCTGTGTTTATGTGTTTTGAAAAAGAGAATTCGCATTTCAATATAGTTTGTCATTTTAGTCAAAGGTTTTTCCATCTAGCCTTGAAAACATCATCCAGTCAGGTGATTTCAGTGAATTCATTGAAAACCATATAAAGTACATAAAATTAGTCTATTGACAGACTGGCTTTGGATGCAAATGGATCAGACAGCAGACCTTTACTTACAAATAACTGTGTTCACCTTGAAATTTTCTATTTAAGTGCAATCATTATGCTTTGGATACCAGAAAAATTACCAACCATATGCTGGGGGAAAAACCTGAGGGAGACCCACAGTCAGGTGGAGAAGGAAAGCTAGGCTTCATTTGTGGCAATCAGCACTTTGAGAATAGTCAGGGAGTATGTTTTTCCTAACCTGTAGGTACTGACCAGTATAGAAGATTTCAATAAATATTTTACAGATGTGCAGACACCAAATTTTTGGAGTGGTCCAACCTACAAGCCTGGATAAGGATGAAATCCTTAAACCATCCCAAACTAATTTAAGTCAAAGATTTATATTCAGCTTGGACTCTAGCTATGTACAATCAAAGTTTCCTCCTGCCTTTAGTTATGGTGAAAGTAAAAAATAACAGCCTTGTATGAACACATTTGCCTGCATGCATGCTCTTGTGCCTGAGAGCAGGAACTCAGAGAAATTTTATTTCAATACAAATCAGTAAAACTGTTATAGAAGTACCAAGGAGGAAAAATTAAAGTCTCTCTTGAAAACTAATTTTAAAAGAAAAAATATTTGGGGAAGTGGGATTCAAAGGCAGGAAGGTAGGGAAATGGAATTTTCAAAAAATATTCAGAGGCAAGTTAAAATGTGGCATGGTCAACATAATGCAGAAAATCATCCAGGTGTTGAAAAGAGTAAAGGTCACTGGAGCAACCTTCTGAGAGGTAACTGCTGTATCCATCATCCATCTCATTTGTTTATCAAGAGCATAATATTGAGAAATATTTGCACATTCAATAAGTCTCCAATTTTGACATGCTGAGTTTTTCTCTAGATACAGTGGAGCTCTGCTGACAAAATAGCTGAAATTAAGGTTTTTAATAAAGCATTTATCATACTGATCCTGTATTTTCCATGTAGACAATATGGTTTGTGTTCTGGTTGAAATGGTCTGCATGTTAGGTCCTGTTGTATGTATCACACTATAAAAACAAGTTTTATACAATTATTTCAAAGATGGTTTTAGAAGTTCAAAAACTTAGAAGTCAGTTTTTGAAATCAAGTACCAATGAAAGGTTCAATTTTATTACATGTCTACTACCTGTGAGAACTGCAGTTGTATTACAGACAAAGGGTATTTCTTGCTATTATCCAGGTTATTCGGATTAGCAAAAATAAGCGTGCCACTACCATGGTAAATGCATTTGCTTCAAATCACTTAAGGGACAGTAAAGCACATGGGTTTAAAATAAAAACAAGACCTGTGCTTTCAATTTTCTATCATTGCTAACTAACTTCCTTCCATCATAAAGAATGCTGAACAAACTCAATTTAAGACTTCTAGTTAGCAAGGATATGATTCAAGTAGTCTTGAAACAGCCTGAGCTAAGGGTGACTTGACACTTGGAAAGGCTGGAAGATGAGGAGCTGTGAGTTTGAGTTCGGTGCCTTTTCTTAAAAAAAAGTTTCCCTTTTCAGGATTACCTCTATTCTGTATGGTTTTGTAAATTAATGATATTTGGAAGTGTGTCACCTTCCACCAGAGGCTTCCATCATCTAGGCCTTTGTGAGGATTACATGCTATTAACAGTGAGGACAGGTGGGACAGAGAAGTGTTCTCAGCCTTCCTTTGGGTTGTGTGGTTGGGGAGCTCTACCAAGTGACCCTTTGCTGCTTCATCTCCAGTCACAGGACACCTTGCAGAAATGAGCACAGTAATAATCATGAAGCCACTTGGTGTTTTTCCCTACCTAAAATTCTTTTCTTGATCAATGCACAAAGTGGAAGTGTCTAAAAGAAGAGGGGAGACTTCTCTGGAGGAATCTTGCCTCTCTTTGTGGGGGGTGCAAGACGTGCAATGGTGGAAGAATAGGGCGGCAGGGAAAGGAAGTTTGGTCTGGGTAGTGATGTAACAGGAAGAGCACTGGCCCTGTCCACCAGGATTGTGAGGAGAGTTGACAAAACCTGGGTGATGCCATGACTTTTCTCTCCCATCCTCATACTTCCACAGTCATACCTGTGCAGCCACAGCTCTGAGGGTCTTCTCCTTCCTGGTGGAATGTCATGGCATTCACATGCGTGGATGATATGGTGATACATGTCCCTGGAAAACCCACAAGGAAACTATTAACTGTCTTCATGACAGGCCTGGAAGGTGTGCAGCAATGAAAGACTAAGGCTGAACAAGTACCCAAAAAGCTGGGCCCTGTTGTTCATCTTGATGTACTTCTCTGGGACAAGACCAGACACCAACTGCATGACCACCATGGTGCACATTATGGAGGGAGGGAAGGTAGCAATGTGGAGTTGAAGGGGCAGCTTTGATGTCATCATTTCCTTCACTGTGTTCGCTTGGTTTTGCAATGTTAAACTGGGAGTTATCAAGATGGTCTTTCAGATGCACACCAAAACTGTGAGGCTGACACTAAATTCAAAGTGGATTATTTTATAAGAATGAAAAATCTAGCTTTCTTGGGATATGCCAGTCACCTCTAGGTTCTTCAGTGCTCCGAACAAGTAATATCATGTGCTATTATACCCATATGAATGAAAGGTGACAACCATTCACAAATCACTATTATCTTCAACCCAGGCTTCCTCCACTGCATGGTTTATTCTGTAGAAAGCACAAGATTTAGGATATGAGTCACTCTGCCTTTCTAAACACCAGTTATCAATTCCGCCTTCTAAACCTCAGTTCCTTTAATCCTCCTGACCACAGTCCATCCCCACTGAGCAAGCAGTGTCAGCCTAGAGCTCAGATCCAGTTGTCTGATGATCTTATGTCATGGTCTGATGATTACCATGTGCTCAAGGTGGTTTCCAAATGCTATGTATGATGTTTTGTGGTTCGGTGCTGATATGTGGCAGCAAGGAATTCTACCAGCCTGCAGGTGCCCGCTGTGAGACATGCTTGGTTTCCTGGAACTGGTTAGAAAATATGAGAGTAGGTGGTCTGTAAATTTAGTTATTTGTCTGAATCTTATGCTAAATTTTAATACAGGAATTAGGGAAACGAAATGAGGATGTGTGTGCTGATGTAACAAATGTGCAGCCAGATGCCAAACTGTGCTTTGGGTGCTTAGAATTAGTTAAGTGATATGAGAACTTTAAGTGATGGAAAGGAAGTAGGTACAGCTAGGAAGAGGAACTGGTGAGTGAGCTGTTGCCTTAACTGCTTGCTTTCTGGCTGCTTATGGCTTGCACCAATAGAATGCACAGGCTGTTGTCCTTAGCTCAACATTAAGAAGCTTTTGTTTGGATGTGTCCCAACACTTTTCCAAGCCTAGTTTACACTAACATTTTATACTGGAACATTTACTTCATTAGGGTAATGTTTCTGTCAACTCTGTTTAGAATTAACAGAGTTATGATGTGATACAGATGTCAGAGCATTGCGGATGGTTCTTCTACAGAAGGAGGAATAGACAGTATCAGGCTATGACTATTGTGCTAATCATGGAATCATAGAAAATCTTGAGATGGGAGGGTCCCATAAGAGTCATTAAGCCAAATTCTATGCCAACTGCTGTATTTGGATTAAGGATAAATAAAACCTTGATAAATAGCCTATGTAGAGTAAAAACTGCACTGAAGCCAGAGCACTTCAGTACTAAAATAACTGCAGCACCACTAATGGTCTTTTGCTACTTTCACTGCAAAGTAGAGTTTAGTACTTTTATGAACCAGGTCCCCAGTTTCCCACATGAAGGAATAGCAACAGTGTGATGATCTGTGATTGAAAAACTTTCACCTCGGTCTTGTAACTTTCTTACAAGTGTATGACAAACCTCAGTGCACAACCCAGATTGCCTTGTGACCACAGATTTCTCCATACCCATTTCATCACAGTGCTCTCCCCAGCCTGGCTCTGTGACTCTCACATTCCTCTACTGTGTGTGGACAGCTGAAATAAGTCAACCACTCTGAACTTTTTAAAGCAGTCAGGAGCAAATGTGTCATTTAACATTACCTGCTAAGAAACTTGACTGTCTTGTGGTCAGACCCTTTTGTATTCCTGGTCTGCAAGTACATCAGTATATATGTTTACTGATTAGATGTCAGTACAAAAAATACCAATGTTAATATTCATGGAAGACAGAGGCACATTCAGACATACTCCTATGAATGCTGTTCTAAGTAATAGACCTATTCAGTGTGTTCCCTCCATGGCTGTGAAAATAAAAGCGAGCTACTCACATATGAAGAAGTACTTCCGGATGAAATTATCTGTGTCAAGAATGCAAACAATTATTTTTGAAATAATTTCAAATAAGGAGTATTCTTTTAAGCAAAAAACCACAAATCACCCACATTACAGTTCCCAGCTAATATAAATTACATCCAGCTATGCACTAACTGCTAAAATTGTGCTTAAATCTATTTATAACTCCTCAAATAGCTCTCACTAATTTACGTTGGTGGAACAGGCTCTTACGTTTGACTGAGCTCCCTCTGGTGGGTAAGGGGGCATTATTATTACAATTATGTTTGTCCAAGTGGAGTTTTATTTATTTGTTTATAGCAAATAATTTTTATATGACTAGGTAAAGGTCAGTGTACAAATGTGTCACTATCTGATCACATCTGAAACTATCCACAGAGTGATATCCAATTTTTAAGATACTAGAGATACTTCAATGGAGGTGTAGTTTTCAACAACACCTAACACTGAAGAGCACCTAAGTTACATGAGTTCTGGCATCCTACAACAGCTGACAGGGCTCATAATTAAAAATTATTACTGAAACTGAAAGAGGGTAGGTTTAGGTTAGATATTCAGAAAAAATTCTTCCTTGTGAGGCTCTGGCACACGTAGCCTAGAGAAGCTGTGGCTGCCCTATGCCTGGGAAGTTCAAGGCCAGGTTGGATGGGACTTGGAGCAACCTGGTCTAGTGGAAGGTGTCCCCTGCCCATGGCAAGGGGGTGGAACTGGATGATCTTTAAGGTCCCTTCCAACTCAAACCATTCTATGATTCTATCAATTATATGATAAAATCTCTGTTTGTTCATACTACTTTTGGAGTTCAGCTGGATTTATATACCTAGAAATCTGGCCTATATGGCTTTAGACAGTACTGACTGACTGCAGGCACTTTGCAGTGCTTATTTAATGGTACAATAACTAAGAGTCAAATATGCTTTAAATAACACAGTACAGAACAACTGATGAACATGCCTCTTTTCTGCTGGTAAATTTTCATATGCCTTAATTCTCCTACACCCTGGTATTAATGAATGACCCATTTCTAAAAGAAAGCACAAGTGTTCTCTGCCTATTTTTCTCTTTGAGCTTAGATTAAGTAATCTGAATAGGGGAAGTGTCAGGCTTCAGAAGAGAGTCCTAATGCATGGGCAAGGTTCCAACCACAGTTTAAGTTTCAACAAAGTGATTGTGCTGGAATATTAGAACTGCTTGACCAGTAATGAATTTAGTGGCTCTTGTACATCCCACAGTCTATTTGAACAAACTTGTTTATGGAAAATTTGGGTTCCTAGAACATTCTGAAAGGTAAAAGAGCAGAAAAAGCATGCTACTAAGTTTGGTCTTCTACTTTAGCTGCTTCAGAATTCACCTTCATAAAGGTGAATTAAATAGGTTTATGTTTTGTCATGTGGCTGAAACACGGTAAGAGGTAAAATTCTAGTCACACTGTATTTAAGATCAAGACATGAAGACAAAAGATAAGAGGGATTTTTTACACCACTTTTACTGGCAGTTTTTGAGACCTTTGGATCTCCTGAGTATGACTATATGTGCAGTGTTTTCAGATGTTTATGATATTCTTCTAATCCTGTAAATTCTGTTCAAGGGAATTTCAACTCACAGTTTGATTGCAAGAGTAAATCTACCACTATATTACTGTCCAAAAGGAAATCATCACTGAATGTTTATCATGAGAAAGTGGCATTTAAAAGTGCTTAACATTGCTTTTAAAATGAAGGTGTCCAAGTCTAAATGACAAGACTGCCTGGTAAGAAATCACCAATGCCAAAAAGGCAGCACATGGTAAGCTGGATTTAGTCTCTGGTTCAAACAGCACTTACCGTGGGGCACTGTGGTCACATCAAACAAATCTCTTGAACATATACCTAACTTGAAGCAATGAGTAGTAGCACTGATTTGCCAATAGGACTGTTTAAAGTAGGTGTTTATTCATGCACTGAAGTGTTTTGCTGGATTGAGGCCAGAGAGACCAGTGCCTCAGCTTGAACCTTGACTGTTTTGGGATTCTTTGGAATTTAATCATATGCTTGGAGTTTTCAAACAGTGGGCTGCAACAGGGCCTTTCCAGTGAGCTGTCTGTCAGAGGGCTAAAAAGATCTTCACAGCATCTTTTAGCAAAGAGGACCTTCATGTGGTAAGGTGCATACAAAACCATCTTGCTGCAGCAGCATGAACTAGTCTAGATCCAGTTGCAGCTGCCACACAAGCCAGATGCTTGTAATGCAGAAGTGGTGAACAAAACTTCTCTTTGTCATTCCTGGTAAGCACATTTGTTCCCACTCACACAACTGCAGCCACGCCAACCCATATGAAGTGACTCTGTAGGGTCATTATATTAAACTATATGAGTTTAAAAAGAAAAAAGCAAGCAAACACAGAAGAAAGGTCAAATATTTACAAAGCACTATAAAATACATTTAGAAATAGCTCTTAACTGGCAGGCTAACAGCATAATACTACTAAAAATTTTAGAAATGCTCCTTTTGCTTTGTTTTCTTTAGGAAAAATGTAGCAGAAATACTGGACTAGGACAAAAATACCATGGGTGTCTGTCAGATAGGACCCATTCCTCCTTTTCTCTGCCTTCATATGCCCCTCCCTGTTCTTCCAGCAAGAGGAGATCTCAGCTGCTTCAAAGATGAGATAGAGAAATAAAACGTTTCCCACAGTTGTGATTGTGGCACCCTTTTGTTGGAGAAAGCACCTTCTGCTTTTGATGTAGGAACTGGGCAGAGGAGGAGTGCTTGGGTTAAAGGTGGGTCCTCTGCTCTCCACATGAATTGCTACTCGAATTTGAATGTGTGTGATACGCATACGAAATTTTCAATTTGCAACTGGTAAGTAAAGATGTAGAGCTAAAATATTTTCCAGCTGAATTTACTCTGTAACCCAAGAACTTTTGTGAGTGACTGCGACATGGATCCAGACCAGCAGGGAATCTGAATCATTTATTCAAAAGAAATGAGCTTTAATACACTTTTTTAAGGCACAATATTTCTTTAAATGCTAATTCTCACTCTGTGACTTATCCCATTTTGTCACATCAGCAACACACTTCCTACATGCCCTTCTATGGGGTGATCACATGCTGTTCACCTGTCTGTCAGCTTCCAACAGGTTGCTCTCCCATAGGGATCTGTCATGACACCTCCTCCTCCCAGGGTCCAGAGGGGACAAGCCTCTCTGTGCTGCCATGTGCTTCTGCAGGTGCGTCCCACAGCCCACAGCTCAACTCCATCCCATCTCTTCCTACAAACTTTGATGCATTGGCAACAATTCAGCACACAGATCTCTCTCTCCTCACAAATGCACACTTCAGACAGACATATGTGGCCACAGACAATTTTGGCTGTGATTTCATCTTACAATTTGATTCTCCCATGCTATCAATGCCATTCCTTTGGTCACTGTAAAATGTGAAGAAAGAATATATCAAATTCAAACATAAAATAATCCAGTATATGGACTTAGGAAGGAAGAAGACTGCCTTTAAATTTGGCTTGAACCTGTTGCTACTTTTCTGATTTGCTAATCAGAATCACCAATCAGTAGTAATCAAAACCAAAGCTTTGCCTTCTTTTCCCCTCCTCTCCCCCTCCCCTCCCTCTCCCCTCCCCCTCTCCCTTGCTTTACTTTTTCTTTTTTCTTTTTTACCTCATCAGGAGTATTAAAAGATATGCCTAAAAAAGATAAGAAACTTTGAGTGCCTTTATAAGATGTCGGACAGCAGTGAGTTCAGACCTATCATGACATGTACAACTGAACAAACAAAATTACTATTTCAGCATTTGGAGGTTTTTGTATGATGATGTACTTTCCTGTTTCAAGAGAAGGATTTACTTAACATCTCTCTGCTGCAAGCAGATTTATGAAGCACACCATCTTCAGCTAGTCTCAGCCTTACTGATGTGTAATTGAGGACTTTAAAAACAAACAAATATTTTCAGCCCCATTTAAATATTTATTAAACACATTTAAAAATGCCATTTTAGTTAAAAGAGTCAGTGCCAACTAAAGGATGAAGTTAGAAGAAGAGAAGTAGTCTACACTGGGCTAAGACTGCTCACTGTGAAGTTTAAGTTGAGTTTTCAAAACTAAGTAGTATTTGTGTAAGCAGCTGGCTGAGTTTCTTGGGACTTCATTCTCAGGGACTGTGTAATAGGGCTTTCTGAGTATCTTATTTTTCTGAAATAAACAAAAATTGACATGTTACATCATGCCAGATTTCACCTTTGAAAATTAAGACTGTATAAAGATCTCTTCTGACATCTGACAAGAACTTGGACAACAGATAAAATGCCCCAGGGAAATGTTAGCAACTCAGATCACGTGTTATCTGGGGCTGATGCTGCCCTGGGAATGGGGTCAAGAGCAGGAAATGTTTGTTCAAATTTTAAGTGCCTGGGACAGAGGTCTTTTCCTTCTGCATTGACTGAGTAGGGATATAGGGGTCTAGTCACCCACCAGCTCAGTCTCCATGCCCCTCTTCCTTTGCTGTGAAGGTGCTGAGGCCCTGGCACAGGTTGCCCAGAGAAGCTGCGGCTGCACCATCCCTGGAAGTCCAGGCTGGACAAGGCTTGGAGAAACCTGGTCTAGTGGAAGGTGTCCCTGCCCATGGAAGGGGTATAGGAACAAGATGATCATTAAGGTCCCTTCTAACCCAAACCATTCTATGGTTCTATGATTTACTTAAAACTTGGGTCTCTGCACTCAAGTGCCTTCTTGGACTGCTGTTAAGATTGAGACTTCTGGTATTCTGAGTCATGTTATGTGGTTATAAAAAGCACCTAAAACTCAGGTTCTAAGTAGCAACAGGACCTTACTGTTCTGGCTTTGCTTGAAAAACCATCCCAGAAACCAACGACTTATCAACAAAATATTCTGCCAACCACACAAAGGTGGATATGGCACAGGCACAAACGTAACACAGGACAAGGAATTTCAAATCTTTATGGTAAGTCTGTGAAGCTGCAGACATTGTTCTCTTGAAGTTGGGGATCTCATGTAAAGTCCCACTGTGGGCCACACACAGCACAGCAGGTTTGAGTGACCTCAGTTCCTTATGGAGTCACCTCCAACTTTTGCAGGGCAAAGCAGAGCAAAGGGGCTGCTCCACAGCTTGATCTGCTGATTCTGCTTGTTGCTCTTCATGTAACTGGTAAAAGGCATCAACGTTTGTAGGGAATAGAAAATGCTCACACTCAGGGCTGAACTTCTCTGTTACCTGTTCTCTGCTAGAATTTTGTTTCTCATTTCCTTTTTTTGAATTGAACCGTTTCATTGTGTTTTCCATTAGAATTGCTCTAACCTTCTGTCAGATGGCTCTTTCTATAGAAAAATTAACTTAATATGCACACCAATGCTTTATTAAAAGAAAAAAAAAGAATTTATTGGTAGCAACACAACTTAATTTATTAATAGCCAATTAACTTTCTTAATGGGCAGCTTTTCTCTGATTGTAAGAGTCTGTTGCAATTAACTACTTGTTTTATAATTACTCCGCTTTCCAATCTCTTACAGACTTGTTGATTTATTTTTCCTCAATGCTCTTTTGAACTCCTTTCTTAAATTTTTTAACTGACAGCAACAGGTTTTATCCCTGTATAGGCTTATTTCTCTCTCACAGCCTTTAGGGTAGGGAGAGGACTCTATCTCTGGTATGTCTGCTCTGACATTGATATGGAGGCACCTTTCCTTTCTGGAATTCATTTTCATAGAAGTTTGTTTTCTGCTTTTATCTGGTAATGCAAATATATTTTGTACTTCAGCAAGCTTCTAAAGCATGCTGACTTTAAATTCAACCCACGTCAGCACAATTTTCCTCAGCATTTCTCATTTGTTTTCCAGAGAAGTTTTTGGTTAACTAATTCTAAATCATTCCATCAGTGGTTAAACTTTATGTTCTCACTGTAAGGATATTCCAGGGCTTTATCTACCTAAATAACATTTTTTATCTTTGGATGAAGCTTCATTATATATATATATATAATATACACACCATAATACTTGCTCAACTATGATGGCTGTGTAGCCAAAGAATCAAGGATATCTTGGATCTGCAAGGTAGCTAGCAGTTGACAATATGTTGTATTTTGTTGTATGAAACTCTGACAGCATCTCAAAAAGCTCAGTTTAATCCAAGCTAACTATCACATTTTTTATGGCCTGCTCCCTGTTTTTTATAACTCATGAATTCCAAGCTTAAAATAGTGCGCATGGATTAAATTAAAATCCAGGTGATGTCTTCAGAAGAGCAGTGTTTGATCAACACAAACAGGCTAATGTCTGGAGAACTAATGATCAGAAGGAGATGAGAACAACTAAGGAAAACTGGTGATGGCAGTTTTGGTTTTTGTGGCTTTTTAGTAATTTCTACCAAAACAACTCAAAGAATCCTCAGAGAAATGTAATGGTAAGTTTTGTCAGCTTCAAAGACTGTCCCCACCACCAGAAAATAGGCTGAGGAAGTCAGAGGACACAGGCAGAGGATGAACTCTGATCCTGTCATGTTGCAAATGGGTCCTTTCCCAGCAACTTTTGCAAAATTTTTTGAGCAGGGGGAGAGCAAACAAGAAACAGAATCCTAGTGTTTGGGTATTGGAGCTCTCTACCTAAATTTCATGCTTCTATTTTTGAAATATAATTCACAGCCCTGAGGTGAGGTGCCAAGTCCTCTCTGTTTCCAGTGAGGTACCCCAGTCAGAAGGCAAAGGGCTGCATTTTACCAGAGGCCAGGGCTTCACCTGTGCTCACAGACTGAGGATGTTGCAAATGCCACTCCTGCACCTCAACACTCAAGCCCTGCACTTAATCAGGGACGAGGCAATAGCTTTCCTGGGCTCTGGCTGGTCTGTGAGTGCACAGCTGGGGGCACTGAGAAGATGCTCAGGTCAAACAGGGAAGGATGGAGCAAATCGAGCAGTGTGCAGGAGGAGGAATAAGGAACATACTGCTTAGTTTTGCATTTTGGATGTAAGTGGTGGTCAGAAAACCAGGTGTATTTGCATACCTAGATATACCCAGGCATATTTCCAAACTCTTCCCACAGAGCAGTATTTGCAGTTGTACTACTCTGTCACTAGCTCAGGGCTGCTGTTTGAACTGCTTTATCACATGCAGTGCTTCAAACACACCAGCTATTATGAAGTTGCCTTCCTCCCCTTTCAGTCCAGTTAATATTTTACTTCTTCTAGCTCCCCAGAAGAATCACTGAAGAGCAATACTTGCAAACAAAACACACGCTCTTTCATTTTGCAACAGAAGTTTTTCCTAAGGTCTTTTGCTAATTATTTAGTCCTAGCTAACCTTAGGGTAGAAGTGAAGGTGGGTTCCCAGACCTCAGCTAATACAGTGACCCTAGCAAGGAAAGACACTAAGAGCAGCAGGTCCCCCCAAGGCTGAGCTGTGCAAACCCCTGGAAAGTTCCTGGGGTGTGGGTGTGCTCCGCTTTCCCAGAGGGCACTTGCTTTCAGACTGAGACTAAGAGCCTTAAAGAACAGGCTCCCCAGGGCAGTGGTCAGATCACCAAGCCTGCCAGAGCTCATTTGGACATTTGGACAACAAAGGAGCTGTTTGGACAACATTCTCAGGCACAGGATGGGATTCTTGGGGCTGCCCTATGCAGAGTCGGGAACTGATCTTCAAATACCCTTTTGGGTCCCTTCCATCTAACGATATTCTGTGATTCTATGATTCTATGATCATGCTTTTCTTTGTCAGAGACCTCCATCACAGGCTTTATCTGGTGAAAATGCTGTCTCTCTTGATTGAGAGAAATATATTCTTTACTATCATTCCTCAGGGGATTTATACCCTGCGGCATTGTGTCACCTTGTACATTAACTCATGACCTTCTGGTTGTCCACCTGTTCTGGTAAATCACAGCTTTCTGCAGCAGCAGCAGACTGCTCTCCAATACACATTATTCTTTACACTAGTCTTAAGATATATTGTAATTTAAGAAATGTCATGAAAATAATGTGACTATTTAAATATAATTTCATATTTAATATTGAAAATGACAAGATAGGAGTTAAGAAGTTGCTTCTTATGCTGATTTCTCTATTCTCACCAGCATCAGCAGTGTAAAAACTTGGCAGCAGTTGAATTTAAACAACTGCACTACTTGAGATAATCAACAGTGTTATTTCAAAACCAGGAAGTATCTAGAAAATACAACTGACTCTTCAGCAGTGTTTTTCTGCGGCATCATTTCCACTGCAATTGTCAAATAACAAAAAAACCCAAGCAGGCTGTTCATGTCCTGACAGACATAAGTTTTCCTTTGTCCTGTGCAACTGAGAACCTTTAAACCCAAATCTATATTGCAAGGTACATTTGAGAAGTTTCTAGAAATTTTTAAGTGGTTATCGAAAGCATTTCTCACTTTATGCAACAGCAAATATTGATATTGATATTGATTCTGTGATTCTGTGATATCAATGACAGCCAACTTTATATTAATAGAAATATGTGAAGCTTAGTCATCATGTCCTTACAAATACAACTGCTGGCAACATAAAAACAGTTAAAAGTTTCTTGTTGGAAGAATAACAGGTACTAATTCGAATCAACATGCCTGTGATGACACATGACCTCTCTCAGTCAAACAGGAAAGATTTGGGCAACGAGACACAAAATGGGTAGAACCTCAAACTGTGTTTTATCTATATATCACTTCACATTTCAGCTAATCTAAATGAATATTGACAGATAGGTTTAGAAGTCTCATGTATGAAACAGTTGTGGAAAAGAAGTAATTTTCCAAAGATGCTGAAATTGGTCATTAATTATTATTACACAAGGACATTTTCCCAAAACTGGTTTTACACAAAATATCTGTTACTCCTTGTTTTTTGAGATCAGTGTCTGGAAGTTTCCTTCTCATTCTGCTATATCATTTCAGTTTATTAAATCACATTGTGCCACCAATGAAACTGCCAAGTGGTATTAAAATAGCACAGATCAGAACGATGGAGAAACACTTCTCTGACATTTCCTGATCTGCAACAGAACAGGGTATGTTTTGAATATATTTTTAAAGGCTTGTTCACTCAGATCTTAGTGGGACTACTCTTCTACTTATGTGCTCTGTTAAATGTCTAAGTCCTAGCAGAAGAGGGACTCAGCCCATACTATATTCCATTTTACTCTCTATTTGGAGTATTTGCAACTGACAACCCTAGAGTTGTATAATTTTGCATAAATATTCCTTACATAGGCTATAAGTGCCCATCCCAAAGCCTACATTCCCAGCTGCAGTGGTAGTTGATTTGCATTCCCAAATGCTTCTGTTACATTTGCTATTTTACTTCAGGAACACTGTTAAAATGCCCCTGTATTGTTCAGCCTCATCCACACCTCACAATCTATTAATAACGCAGGAGTCACTACTGTGTACATACATGCAATTTCTACATGTATTTATTAAATTCATGTTCAGAGAAAAACATCTCATTTTGATTAATCTAAGTCATGTGGGGGAGCACTCAGAGCTGAAGGCTTGAGTCTTATCAGGTCCAAACCTTACTGTGCTCTGCCATAGCTGCAAGCAGAGATGTAAGCAAGTTGACCCTAACTTGCAAAACTCCACCTGAACTCCAGAATCCCAAATTTTCCAAGTCATTCTGAGGTGGAGGGACATGAGGACAAGTAGGTAATATGCACAGGTATGACCCACCATGGTGAACATCACTGCCCCAGGGCATTTTGAGAGGTTAGTCAGCAGCAGACTGCTCCACCAAGCACTTCCTCTGGATGCCCCAAAAGTAGCAGTGTGCTTGGCATAAGCAGGTAGAGAAGGCTGCTCTGCAGGTCCTATAAATGGTCATATCCTCTAAGAAAGGCTGTAAGGGTCTTGCCCTCCTGGGGAGTACACCCACAACACAGCAGTCTTACACAAAGCCTTACGACAACCAGCTAGGTAGTGGGACAGTCTTTGAGTCAATACAGCTGGAATTTGCTAGATAGATAAAAAGAGCAGGACTTTGTCCTGGAGAAAAGAATCACAGTGGCACAGGAAATACTAAGAGAAAATTAATCTCCTAAGCAAAACAACAGTTGGGAATCACCTTACAGGAAATTCAAGTTTGTAGGTCTCTTTATCAGGAAGTAAGTGAGCAAAGAAGGGCCCACAACAATTGGATTCTCTCCCAGCCTTTTGGTAGTGTGGCAGCCTTTTACTTCCTCTGCCTTTCCTTCTTTTCCTCAACTTTCCAAATACTTGCTCAGAGGTAAAGCAGCCAACACGTAACTACATTAGTCTCTCCTGGGGACTGAAAACCCCATGTGAGCTCTGCAAACAAGAGATAGGGGCCAATTTCAGGAAAGATAGAAAATTTGCAAAGAAACTATCACCAATATGCTCACCAGCTGCTTTTCACCACTGCACTCAAGCCTAGCATACGTTTGACCATTCTGGATATCAAACCAGCCCCAAGGCATACTATAACAGTAGGCTGCTGCACAATCCAGGATGTATTTAAAAAGCCTTCATTGACTTTCTCAGGTGGTTTTTTTGCAGACTGTTTTGAAAAGGTCCCAGGCTATGTAAACTCTGGCTGGAGCAGCACCCAGGCTCCAACAACAGTCAAGACCTAAACTGCCATTAAGAGCAATATTTACAGGTTTGTCTGTAAAAAAATAAGCCTCAAAATTGTTGGAAGCATGCAAGAACAGCACCAGATTTTTGCTGAGTAAGTATGTCTTTCACTAGGCATCTTGGCCTATTTCAGCCTTCCTTTAGTACTTCATCCCCATTAAGCAAAAGCTGAGGGAGGATCTTAGCAGGTAAAATACAAGAAGGGGTGGTATAAAGGTGATGGACATGGCATCCAGTGACAGGCAACTGGCACAAACTGGAACACAGGAGGCTCCATCTGAACATCAGGGAATTCCTTTTCACTGTAAGGGTGACCAAGCACTAGCACAGGTTGCTCAGAGAAGCTGTGGAGTGTCCATCCCTGGAGATATCAAAAAGTGTCTAGGCATGGTCCTGAGCCCTGTGTAGCCCTGCTGGAGCAGGTAGTTAGGACCAGATGTACCTTAAAACATTAGCCATGTGTGATTCTGTGAAGGGAAAGGGGAAGAGAAACCGTGTGCTCCTGAGATAAGCTTTGACACTAGTTTCAAGAAGCTCCTACTTGCACTGTGAGAAACTCAACTCCAAAAAGTTTCTAAGAAAAGGTTGTGAGTCTCCTCTGGTCCTGGTGCAACCATACTCCTAAGGTGTGGATCCTGAGCTGTGCAAAGGAGGGAGAGGGAAAGTAGGAGGGAGAGGAACAGTAGGAAATTCGCTGATTGTTTTGTGTTAAGATGTACCTCATAGGACAAAAAAAATAGCTAAGAACCAAGTTATCAGGAAATGACACTGTATAATCAGTTCCATCAGTTCTATCATGAGTTTCAGATTTGCAAGTGCACTTTCCAATTGTCATCTTGCTTCATCCTCTGACAAGCAGCAACCACTAGTTTGTGCATCACCCAATGAGCTGGTTTTGAGAAGCTATCTGAGCCAGTACAGAGAATTGCAGGTTTATGTCTCTCTCTTCTTTTTTTTTTTTTTTTTTTAATTTTTATTTTTAATTTTCATGTTGATGGCAATATCTCTTTCTGTATCTGCTTTGCACCAGGTTACTTTTTGCTGTGTGTAGCAGTTTTGGTGACTTTCAAAGAACTAACCTGGAGATAAAATCAAAGGTAGAGTTAAAATTGGCCTCATTTTCCCTTCAGTAGGGCTGTGCACTTAAACCATGACTCATCATGACTTGCAGTCACACCCAGGCCCATGATGAGCTGACTGGCCAGTCTTGAGAACAGAAGGTAATCCAGATAGACACAGCAGATGGGTGAAGGTTGGCTCCCTCCTCTTACTGGATCACCACAGTGACAAACCAGCAATCACCCTGGTTTCTCATCTGAGGTTCCAGCTTGGTAATGAGTCACAGAAACTAAACAGCCTCTGTTGTGGGGCATTTTAATGCGCAGCTCTAGACAAAAGTAGATACTGAATCAATTTTTCCTCTGTTATGACAAATGGGAAAATGTATAACCTCAGAAAAATAAATCACCTTTTCTGAAAGCTGTAACAGGAGAGTGACTGTGTCATCCTGGCAAGTCATTGAATGATCAATACATGAATAGCAGGTTACAATAATAACCTTAGGCTGTGAAATTAAAACTTAGCCAAGTATTTGAATGCATGGTACTCTTTCCTACTTTAGATACGCTTTCCAGCCTTAGCCAGGTCTTCAAATACATCATTCATTTTTGCAATCATTCTGTATAGCAAAAGCAAGGTGAGTAATCATAAAGAAGAATTTATTTAAGGAAAAGAGTAGCTTCATAAGGTCCTTTTAAAAACTATGTTATATCATGCTGCAAAAGATATGTTACTTTATGCTGCTATCAGACACCTCTGAAAGCAATGCAATTTCATTGTTCTGTATTCTGGTCCTCATATATTCACAATAGCTTACAGACAGCCTAAGTCTTTCAGAAGCTTTCTACCAATAAATGTTTAAATTAATCTTTCTTCAGGCATTAGACTCAAAAAGAAAATATGTTTTATTTCCGTATTTTCTTTTGGAGTACTTGAACTGTTTCAGTCCAATGCCTGAAAACCTAACCTTTTGAGTCATTTAACCAGTGTTTTTGTTGTTCATCTGTCTGTCCTGGTTGCATGTGACCTCTGGGATTATTGCAATAGAAAAAACATTCAGTTTTTCTTTCTTTCCTTTCTTCACTATGACTCAACATCCTTTTCCTCTCAGGGGTATGACTACAGTTCATAGGGAATAGGTCCAAAGTTTCAACATTTCAAGTTGATACACAGATACTTTTGTCATTTAAGAAATCTTAGAGTACCTATTTTTGCAAATATACTGAACATTCCCTGGGTTATAATCTGGGGTGGGGAGGGTTGGCATTTTTCTAGAGGAGCAACAAATAGCCATATAGCTAGAAAGACAGATATCGAGATAGCCCTGATAATGAAGCGCCAAGGAGTAGACTTCTGGGTTAAAGCAGTTCAGAGTGAAAGCAATAACCAGATATGTGTAGGAATATTGCACTACCAGCAATTAGTTCTCCTAAACTAAGCATATGCAGAGGGGTCATCCCAAACTGCTACTTCAGGAGACTCCCAATAGACTGTATTATAAATTAAAGGAAACAGATGGGTTCTTCCCACTCTAGTAGTTTGTTTTGTGAAGAGATGACTCTTCTCCCCAGCATGACCCCTTCATGTGGAAACAGTGGGGTCTGTTATGCATTCAGTCTGTGGTCCTGTGAATGCACATCCTCAGTCCCCCGAGCATCAGGTGTTTCACCAGGTCTCCCTCCACCTTCCCAAACTCCTGGTGTTTCCATCAGTCCATGTGTGGATATGCACCCGGCTGGAAACTAACAGCCTGCTGGTTTCAGGCTCAGCAGTTTTCTGCTGCAGGGACCAGAGCCCTCCCAGGTACGATCCCACAGCATTACTTGAGGCTGGAAACACTCATCGAGCCCTGCATGACATGCTCTGGTTTTTCCACATGTACTTGTGTTTCCCCACAGGGTTCAAGAGAGCTACTGTGCTACTTCCAGGCAGGAAAATGCCTGGTCTGGACAGCCTGGCTGCAGTAATTTCACTTCACCTCCTGATCACCTCTGGTCTTTCCCAGATCAATCAGCTCAGGCGTTGATGTCTGACAAAATTACAGCCATTGACAGTGTTTACTCCAAGCTTCCAGGAAGGCAAATCCATTTTTCATTAAGAAATCATTTTCCTCTTTTAAGTACCCTTATGAGGCTTTTTTAGCTGTCCTGCTGCAGTTCTCATACTTTGGTCTTTCCATACGATTCCCCCAGCCTATCTAAGAAGACTTCTTAATTTCCGCAGCTAGCCCCTTTGTTTCCCACCTTTTTGCCATTGTTTACACATCATTTATATCCCTTCTCACAGAATCAAAAATAATTCTCATTCTATTAAAGAACTCCCTTTTTTTCCAATTGGAATGTTACTGTTTAATTTAAGGGTGATGGTTTTAAAAATTATATCTGGGGGGAAAAAAAAGAAAACAAACCAGATTTAACCGAGACACCAGCTTTCATTTTAAGAAGATTTGATGTGAATCTGGATGATATTAGCTGTAGGTTTAAGAGAATTACAATTGCATTTGAAAATACAGTTTTGTAGAATAGGATTTACTTCTAGATAGTTTTTTTCTCATTTTTTTCTCATTTTTTGTAAAGAGGGAATGTAAAAATATTTTCCTATGATTAACACCATGCTTTCCCAGGACAAACAAAAGACTTTAGTAAGCCAGAAACCACAAAAAAAAAGCATGTGTGTTCCCAAGGATTAGAACAGTATTACACACATACAGCAGAAGATAGTATGGAAATAAATTCTGAAATAATGTATTTAACGGCTTCAAAAACCATTTTAAAATAGGAGTCAGTTTTTCAGCTCATATGTATTGACACAGCCTTGAGGTTTCAATCACTTAGATACATACCACGGTAGCTCCTTGATAGCTCAATTTACAGTTAGAAAATGTTATCTAAATGTAGATTAGAAAAGAGCTTTTGTGTTTGCAAGTTCACAGGAGGGAGTGGCTTGGCTTTCATTTACTGGGACATAAAATGGACGAATCTTCTATATGATGCCTAAAGCATTCATACTTGATAGGGCCATGTGTGCAACTGGGTTATCAGCCTCTGCCCTGTGAAACTAGAAGGTTTCAACATTCATTTTTCCTAATGACTCCCCAGCACTTTTGCTGTGAAGGATTTTGATGGCAGCATCCTGCTGCCATCAGAACTATGTGGCCATGGGTTTAATCTGGGAGTTATGTCTCTGGCCTAACCCAGTTATACACATTCCCACCACAAAAACATGGGACAGGCATCTTCAAAAGGAGTTTCATCCCACCTGTCTCAAACACCAGCCACAGAAAGGGAACAATTATCCCATGGAGATGCCTATCTAGTTCCCTGAACTACACAGGACCCTAGATGAGTTGTTAAGACCAGACAGCTAAATTTTAGATGGCTAAAGATAGGTGAGATGAATCTCACCTTTAGCCCTGGGATGTGTCACAATTTACCTCTGGAGAATTTATTAGTCAAGTTTCTATGGTAGGAAACCAGCTTCACTACAGAAAGGATAAAATGAGGGGACAAGGACAGAAGAGAACACACCCAATACTAAAGACGGCCTAAATATTCCACAATATAACCTGTGCCCTATAGTCCACACAACTAACCTGCAGATTAGAGCATTTTCATCTCTCTGGGCCAGTATCAATCCACAGACCAGCCAGAGCTCAATAAATTGAGTCACAAACTGGTGGTAGCTGAGGCTGGAACTTTTAGAGTGCCAGAAGCAGTAAACAACACAGAAACAGCTACAGCCAGGCTTCATAATGAATTAACAACATTTGATAGAATGGGACTTAAAGTCCCATTAATGCCACCAATGTATCAGAAAAATAAATCTATTTCAAAAGAAGGGACATTTTCCCTTGCTTTCTTCTGATGATATTTTTATTATTTGTTATCATGCACGCTAACTTCATAAGCATTTATCACCTAAGTTTTTATATTGTTTAATATAATATTTATTATTCATCTGCAAGAATATGTCTGTCCTTGATTTTCAGCTTGGATTCCCAGCTCTCCTTTTTATTTGTTTTACTTCTTCATTTTAGGAAAAAAAATTGACTAGCTTTTTTGTATTTTTCCTCTTCTAGTTGTGTCTCATTTCAATGCAGAAAGTACTTATGTAGTTCTTCAGTCTGACTATGAGCGAGAACCAAGCTATTACACTGTAACTTCACTCCCTATTGTGTGGGAAGTAAGAATTGCATCATCCCTAAGATCCAAAACAGGAGATGAAGATCCCTTCTTGGTGGGTGCGGTCCATGATTTTGTAGTCAATCTTTCAACAAAAGCAAGAGCTCCTTTTGTTTTCATTTGTTTCTTCCCTCTTCTGTTTTCCCTCTCTTCCCCACAAAAATCATTGTGGAAGACCAAAAAAAAAACCCGAAAAACCCCAACTTTCAGTCTAGTAGTAGGTATTTTAAATTTTATGCTTAAACATTGTAAACATCTCATACTTCTGCAACTCAATTTTTACCATCTAAACAGTTGTCTTTAAGCTCCCCTCTTCATGCGTGGGTACCAGGGGATTAGGAATTCCCAACATGTGTAAAAGCATGACAACAAGTCATAGAAAACATAAAAAGCAGGCATAGAAACTTTGATTCAGAATACCTTATGTATTGTTAGTACCCACATCTCAAGACAAATGCTACTTTTTGGATATCGTTACCTAATAGCTATTCTTAAATTTAATTTCCAGCAAATTGCTTAGATTATTTTGTAACGCAGCTCTTTGTACTGGTGAACACGTTGACCAACTGATTAATAAAAATAATTAAATTCTGCTTTCTTAACAAGGTGAAAGGCCATTAGCGAACAGACATTGAAGGAAAATCTATATTAGCCTCTACCAAAACTGAAAGCCTATTGTAAAAACAGCTGAAGAAAGTTATGGGACACTTAAATACAGCATAAAACAGTGTGTCACTCTACGAGACATAAAACAAATAATTCAAAGGCACACTAAATTGTTAAACTGGGTTAAAATATCTTAATAATGAAATTCCCATCAGCACTCTTGGCAATGCATAATGTGCTGTCATTAACATTTTGTTATAGATGAGCAATGTAATAGTTGGCTCTCACAATTACGTTAAGATGTACAGTGGTGTTACTGTAATGTCTCCCCATAATCCTCTTTCCCCTTGTAATAGCCTGGGGGGCCAGGGCTTTTGGGAAAGGGGCAGGCTTGTTGCCTAGGGGCACGGCATGGCAACACCTGACCTCCAGGCATGTTACAAGAAAGCAGCCTACACCAATGGACAGTGACAAAGAGTTAACACACAGACTTTGGGAGGGGCTAGGGTTACTTCTTGCAACACCAGGGCTATAAAAGGTGGAGCAGCCATTTTGTAGACAAGTCAACCACATGGCAGGAGGAATGCTCTCGGCGCTGTAATTTTTCCTAATTTAGTCCCTTTGTTGTATTTTTTTGTTAAGGTTTAATAAACATTTTAAAATTTTAAAATGTGAGCGATTGTTTCTCACAATGGGGGCTCATCCAGGATCAAGACCTCCTCTCCATAGCTGTAAGAGACCTCAAAAGAGCGTGCTCTGCCACTATTTTGGCAGCTTGGTCGAGTTCTCCTGCAACCACCAGGGAGTGCAGGGACACCCCCGGAAACAGCAAAGGACTAAATAAGGCAAAAGAAGAGGGGGAAGGAAACTGTAGATCCAGAGGATTGTGAGTATTTGCATGTGTATGAGAGTGGGGTAGTTCTGGAAGTGTGCTCGGGGTATATAGGAAATTTAGAAGATCCTCATAGTTATTCTGGCCGGATTGTTTATCTTTAATCTGAGTGTGCAAATGCAAACTCTAGGCAAGTAGCACACGGGATCCGTTCTGGGAGTCTGTTGGAGTTTTAAAGACAACGGGGCAGTTAGACATTTAAGGCGGGACGCATAAAATGATGAAAGCAAGGACGTCGTAGAAGGCGAGGTCCTTGTGGCCAGCGGGATGCATGTGAAAGAGAGATATTAGAGTTACGGAGACCCAAGAGCATCTGGAAGCGTCAGATTGAGAGTGACCAGATTTAGACGGTATTGAAGTGATAGTGAAAGTTGTTATCCAGTAGAAATGGCGCTCGTATCGAGGCGAGTGGTCACAACAACCTTCCCAGCCCGCGAGTGGGAGTGGGGGGAAGAGGGGCCGCGAGGCTGCTCTGAAATAAAGAGGGTCTGGAGAAATTCTCCTTTAGAAGGCCTTATTAAGGATCAGCTCTCTCGGGTTGGAAGCTCAGGGTGCCCACTGCTGCCGCTGCTCTCAGTTGGTCAATGAGCAGAAAGAGGAGTTTGCATATCTGTCACCTGTGGCAAGACTGGAGTCACTGTTCTTGCTGCATTGTCACGAGCCTCGTGTTGGCTCGGTGGTCTAGGGGTGTGTTCCTGCTCCGGTGTCCTCTCCAGTTAGAGGCGAGGGTGCCTGGCCTGTTTCCCGATGGTGGCTCCTGCCTCCTGAGTCTTTCCCATCCTGGGTAGGTGGTTCTAAAGTATCTTTTGAAGGTGGGTCGTTGTCCAAGGGTGGTCTCTATTCACCAGTGTCTATATGGTTTTAATATGCAAATATTTGCAACCTCTTCTGGGAATTGAGGAAGTCGGGGAGCAGCGGCAGAATTTCCCGATGAAATTAGGGAGGGATAAGGGACACAGGGGACCAAAATCCAAAAGAATAAAACAAGGGAGGACCTCAACATGGGCATTTGAAACAATTAAAGTAAGTACATTAACTGGAACATGAACAGGTGTAACAGGTGTTTAACAAGAGCAGGTAGGTATACAAACAGGTAAAAGATGAACAGGAATGCAACAGAAACTTTCAGTTTTATTCATAACAGCTCCATGTGGAGCAGCGGCGCTCAGCGCAGGATGCTTCTGGTGCGGGATCAGGCTTCCGGAGCTTGCCAGCCGTGGCGTGAGAGGGAGTGCAGCCGCACCGCGCGCCTAGCTGCGGTATCTTGGCGCGGAACGGCGGAGCCCGGCGGAGTGCCCAGGGGCTGCGGGCGGGGCCGCCGCTCGGAGGAGGGCCGGGTGCGCGGGGCTTCTCCCCGAGCGGAGACAGCGGGGGAGGAGGCGGACGGGGTGTCCCCGACCCGCTGGCAGGGAAGAGGCCGGGGCGCGGGGGGCGAGTCCGCGTGGAATCGCGTTCCCGGCGGCTCTCAGCGCGGGTTCCCGGTGTGCGCCGACCCAGCCGGGGTGCGGAGAGGCAGCCGGGGCCCGGTGTCGAGACTGCGCGCAACGCTGCTGGCGGCTGGGGACTGGCTGAGGTGCGGGTGACCCCGGGCCGAGGTACAGCGTTCGCCACAGCTCCCCTGTGAGACCCGCCAGCACGAAGCCGTGGGATCAGGGGACCGCGTGGGTGGCGGGCGGCCGCGGGCAGTGAGAGGGCTGCCGGCAGCGGCTAAGACGGCTTCCACTAAGTGCAGGGGTGCCCAGCAGGGCGGGTCCAGTGGCGCAGAGTTTCTGAGCCGGGAGCACCGGGCACGGTGACTTTCAGCAGTGCCGACCCGGCGGGGCGTTGGCCGCGGCAGTCGGAGGCCTTAGAGCCCAGAGCCACTGGTCCGCCGGTGCGGGCTGCTGGCGGTAGGGATCGCGCTCGTGAACCTGTGGCTGGCGGCGGGGACCGCGGGCGGCGAGAGGAGCCGCTGGGTGCAACAGCTCCAGGCGCGCGCGGCGCTGCCGGGGGGGTTCGGTTGTGCGAGGGTCTTGCGGACCACGGAGGTCCCAGGCCAGCAGCGCTGCCGCGAGGCGCGGCCTGCGTGAAGACCGCTGGGGGTCAAGAGTTCCCAGTTGTGCGAGGGCTTCTCCGCGACCCACCGGCGGGGAGCCACACGTGCGCGGCTCAGCACGTAAGCGGCTTAGCAGTTGCTTGCGATGGTGTGACAGAAGGGGAGCTGAGGCGCGGTAGTGTGACAGAAGGGGAGCTTCCCCGCTTTCCCGTCGGCATGAAGCCGCAGGGGCGCGGCACCACGTGAGCAGCTCGGCAGCTGCTTCCGCTGGTGTGCCGAGCGTGGAAGTTGTTAATTTACTTTTATTTTCTGAGAAGGCAAAGCTTCTTTTTTCTTTCTCTCTTTCT
>VWZP01006437.1:327851-387768 GCA_013396995.1 Dicaeum eximium | reverse complement strand
ATATATATATATATATATAACTCTCATATATATCATGTTATGAAAAATGTTAGTGCCATTGTGGGGTATCAGTTAAGAAAAATATGGGAGGTTTTTGTACTACAGTTTCCTTCATAAATTGGTGAGTTTAGGTCTGCCAGAAGATTATCTGTTCTTTGGAGAACATATGTAATATGACAGTTGTAAATTCTATCACATTTTTCTTCTTGAGTGTTCATGGACAGGATGCTGCACTTTAAAGGAATTCTGTGAGACTAAAAATTTGAGGTCAGTGGGTCTGGATGTCTGTAACTGAGTAGATATTCTATATTTAATTAAGTGGCTGATCCTGAGAAGAGAATCTGCTGTTTCTCCTAACCTGAAGATGTGACTACTCAAAACTTTAAGAGTCATTCCCCAAAGCTGAGATTAGCAATTGAAGAACCCATCCTGTGACTCATGGGATCTGAGATTCACAAGTCAAACCTCCCTTGTTTTGCAGGGGAGTAGTGAAATTTGGCTGGCTCTGGGAATTTTCCCTGGTGGTTTCTATCTTGCCTTAATTGCTTTGCAGACTTCTAACCTGCCCATGTTCCCCTTTGGACTGCACAGGAATAGCAGGGACATTCTGGGGTTTTGGCATTTCCTGCTTAAAATAATATAAAATCTTGAGGCCCTTTGGTGAGTGAGTGCCATGTAGAGGTCTTGACACAGAGAAATTTCTGCAGCAGCCTTGAGAGGGGCTCATGGTGATTGCAGACAGAAATTCTCACCTTCATCTCTGTCCATTTGCTGTTTCCCACAGCTGGGCTCTTCACCTGGTTCTTCTGAATTGGGCTGAGCTGTTTGTGCATCCTCAGCTTACCTCCTTTTACAGAGTTTGTTCTCCCACACATCCTCCTTCCTCACCTTCACTGCTATTTGTCACTTTTCCCACTGCAGCCCCTGCTGCAGCACAGATCTTTCAGAAATGGAGTTAAAAACCCCACATGTCCTAGACTGAAAACCTACAGAGTGCTAAAGATTGCATCTCTGTAATTGTTCTGGTTTTCTGGTGGTTTTTCCTCTGGATCAGGATGAAAATTTGTATCTCCTGATTGTCTCCAGATGAAAGTAAAACATAAAATTCTGTTCCCAGACTAATCTTCTTTTGTTATTTTTGTGCATGTTTGGTTTTGCATTGAAATATTATTATAATAACTTCTGCTGCTACTTTTTTTTTTTTGTGTGTGTGTGTAGGGTTTGGGAAACATCTCATTGTTCCATCCCAGAAATAAGTCTGACGTACATGAGCTGCTTCTCTTGATGCACAGGACTTGATTCTGATGGCCACAAGTGAAAGGAGCGGAACTAATGGGCATTGTCCATTACAAAAATACCATTTTGATTCATGGTTTGTATTTTGCCTCGTCAGTGGTGTGGTATCACAAAACAAGGCTTAGATATTTTTCAGCGAATTCCAAGCTAACAGTTTTGGAATATGAAGAATGTGTGCCTGCATAGGCATCCAAAGATATGCCATAAAGCCATTGAGCACAGAACCCATTTCTGCCACAAGCACCACAAAAACCGGGAGCGAGTTGCTTCAGATCGCTCCAAAACCACCCAGATCCTTGCCAAGTCTGTTTGCCTTTATAGTTTAATTCTAGAGTCAATAAACACAAAGAAAAGGCCATCAAATGAATAGCATGCATGTAATTTATAATTAGAGCATGCAACTGGTATATCTTAAAAATATGGATACAGTTATGTCTCTGGGCTGAATGAAAAGAACCACAAGTTTTGACAACTTGCACCTGCAATATAAATTTGCTGGATTTTTAGAAAAGTAAAATACTGCATTACATGTACACAAAGTACATATTCCTTAGCTATGGTCCTCTTTTGAAACTGAGATCCTGAACAATGTTGCCAAAAGAAACAGCTTTTGTGCTTTCAGACAGCCAAAATCTTATAAAACCAGGCAGATGAATGATGTTATGTGTAAGGGATGAATAAAAATATCAAAGACTGAAGTTCCAAACAGGCTTTGGAGGCCAAGAAAACTGTATTAAAATTCATTCCATAGAAAATAAAAGCAAATATCATTGGGACCAACCTGGGCATTTAGTTCTGCTCCAGACGCTAAAGGCTTGTGAATATTCCTGAGGCAGATTGATCCCTCTTTTTGCAGTGAAACTTCCTAAGGTTTTAGACACATTACTACTCTGGGTTTGCTCATTGATAATAAAGGTGTGAGCCTATGGCTTATGGAAGTTTTTTGGTAAGTGGGTATCCTTATTGCTCTTTGATGTTGGTAGTATTCAGAGTTGTGCTCTTGTATTCTGGCTTCTGAATTTGGGATGAACCTTTTGCCATCAATGTCAGAAGATTGGATTTCAATCTGACTCAAACCGAAGATTTTGATAAGACAGCCTTCACAATTTAAATTATAGAATTGCATTAACCCCCCACCCCCAACTTATGCTTGAGTTAGCACCTAATAATGAAACAGCATGAATATAATTCCTCAGTGATCTCCAAAGTTATATATCAGTGGACAATTTAAATTTTAAAAATTCCCTAATTTATGTTAATGGAAGAGTTGAACCCAACATTAATCAACAAAAGCACACACTGCTTTTTAACTTTCTCATGCCAGTAAAACATGTAGGTAAAAATTTCCTCTCAGTTCTTCAAAGCAACTGCCAGTTCAGTCTGCTTTCAGTTATTTATATGTAAAACATGAATATTTTTACCGTAACTAAAGACTTCAGAAAGATCTATTTATCAGATGTTATACAAATGCACAGAAAAATCCATTCTTTTCCTGGGCTACCCCAGATTTTAATCAGAAACTATCACCTGACCATCAAAGGTGATAAGAAGAAAGGCACCATACAGACAAACATCCCCTGTGGGTTAGTTCTGGGTGAGAGTCAGCTCACCTGACTTGACATATCTGCAGATTAAAGTTCAGACAATGAACTTTTCAGTCACTATGCTCTGCCTTCTGGGGGCTTCTCCAAAGGAGAAGTCATCTGACCTTTCTAGAGCAGGATCATGTATTCTTTGGAGGTGCCTGTTTCCCTTCTTGGACTAATTGGGAGTCTCAGGTGACTGGATCATAATTAATGTCTTACTTTTGGCTTCTACTTGCATGGTTGATCTTTCTGCATGACCAAGGCGAATCCCAAAGAGAGGAACAGAAGAGGTCACAAGCTAAAAAATAGGAAGTGAGGAAACAAAAGTGTACTTTTGCCAGTATTTTTTAAAATGCCTTATTTAATGAGAATATTCCTCCTTTATCTTATTTTTTGGTCTTGTCTAGAAAAGGGCTGCTGTAATACAGAGGGATTCTGGCGGCAATCCTCAGTTACAAGATACATCTTGGAAGAATGTAGGAAGCTGGATCAGCCTCTGTCCCTTGGTCACATAGGTTACAGCCCAGTTATATATTTGAGCTTTTTATGGCCTTGCAGATGCTTCTATTGTGACCAGTCACTTCATTTGTCTCCCTCATTCTATTTTATTTGTGTTTTATTATTTTCTATTGAAATACATTTTTAATCATGGTTTGCTTTTTTTTTTAATTTTTCAACCAAGAGCTTCACAAGCAGTCTGATTCTTTGATCCCTCATGGCATCTAAATATAGAATAGATGTAAGTGCTCCCATGTAATTACTACCAGGTAAACTCTGAAGTTATCAGGTATTTTTAGCCTGTTTAGACATAACCCAGAAATCCCTAACATACATCTGGATCTGCTCTGTGTTTCAGTTTTGCCGACAATACATTTATGCCTGGTAAAAATAGTCCATTGGGTCTCATGTATTCAGAGGCCTTCAAGTGCCAAAATAATTCGCAGTTGTACCTTTGCCTTCCAAAAATCAGGATGATGAAACATACTGCTACAATGGGATTTGCTCTAACACTACCTAAAAATCAGTTATCTTGATAATGATCATGGGTTTTAGCCATGGGAATGATTTCTCCAGAGATTTATCTTCTTTCCAGTTACTTGGCTATTTCTCTTTCTCTCACTTACTTTGCTCAGGACTGGCATTTTTTCTTATGTATCTGTTCTAGCTCAGCCTGAGGATGAAGGCTGAACTCAGGGATCCATCCACTGAAATTCCTGAGTCAAGTCAGAGATAATTGATCAAATCACTGTTTTGGCCTTAAAGTACTTCTCTACATAAATGAAGTCTTCTCTAACTGACATTAATGTGTAGCTGCCAAGTAGCTGAGACTGACATAATTAATAAATAATAAGATATTATGGAAATATGTCTAGTGATATCAGTGAAAGAATATATAAGTTAAGATATTAGCTTAACTTTCTTTTTTTTCTGCTTTCAATATAATTATTTAACTAGGAAAAGATTAAGCTGATAATATTTTTCTATGCTGAACAAAACTGGTAAAAAGTACCCAATTTGCAGAAATTGCAGTCTTGATGCTGAACAAAACTGGTAAAAAGTACCCAATTTGCAGAAATTGCAGTCTTGCCTTTTAATATAAAGCTCTGGGTTATTTAAGTTTGTCATTGACCTGAAAGCACCTGGAGCTTTGCACTGACTTGGTAGCTGCAGCATCTTTTCCCATGTAAATATCCTTGGTGTAAATGTCTGTTTCCAAAAGCATTTTGTGAGTGCAGCAACTGCAGTGCCCTTCTTTTCTATGGCCTCAGGTTCTGCTCCCATTGCAATCAACATCCCAAGTCTTCACTTACTGAAAGAAGAACATTTGAAAGAGATAATGTTAAAATCCAGCAAACCAAACCAATCTATATTCCACATTGCAGTTCATGTCTGCAGTTTGCTAAGACAGAAGTTATCTCTCCAAACCAAAGTATCAAATGCTGGCTCTTGAATGCACTGGGATCCTTCTCATTTTGGGTCAAGTTACAGTCTTCTCAGCTGATAGAGCCACAGAATATATCAGCATCTTATATAGATGCACATGGTTTCAATGATGTTAAACTTTTTAGATTTTTGTTGTTGTTGTTGTTTTTTTCATTTTTTTAAACCCTAGCACTGAAGACTGAATGGCAGCCAGATATAGCCACATCTAGAAATGCTGCTGATGTAAACTGAATAAAACCTAGTATAAAGCTGAATAAATGATTTATACTGGAAGTAGAAATATACAAAATCAATTAACAATCTGTTGGTTTAGTTTGAATAAAATAACTTTCTGTCAGGCTCTGACGGCAATTTTGCTCAACGAGGAACACCAACATGTGGCAGCTCTGTTTCCAGGTTGTAATGCTGAGATGAATAGCACCTTTCATAACAGAGTCCTCAATAACCTCTGGACTTGATCCTGAAAACACTTTATATGTAATTATGTTGGCTTCAGCTGTACTACTTCAGGGTGGGTTTCACTCATTTAACATCAGACATTTAGGAGCAGACATGGAGGCTCCCTCTGCAGTCAAGGGAGGGATATGGAAAACACTAAGGAACAAGCTGTGCTCCTTGTCTGAAATACTTTTAATTATTTCTTTTTGAAATGTGGTACCTCATCACAGAGGGAGACTGGCACTGATCTCTGCTGACTGCATCTGGAGCAGCTACAATTCAAAACCTCAGTTTTATACAACAGGCTCAGCTGAAAATCTGAGTGCTTTTGTTTCTGTTGAGCAAAGTCTGGGGTCCTTACAGCAGTCAGCTGAGCTACTTGTGGACAGACCCAATCAGTGCAACATTTACCACTTTATTTAGTGCAAAGTAGGTCTTGGTAATGACTGATGCCTCCTGAGGCAGGAAAGTGGTACTCTACAAGCCATGGATGCTGCAGGACAGCCAGACCTGGATGCAGTTGTGATGAAAATGGGAGCAGTGTGCAAGAAGAAAACAGCTCATCAAAGGGACCAGAACCACGGCTGATCTACTATTCATCTACTATAAATCTACATCTGGCCATGTGGGAAGAATGAGTTATGCTCCTCTAAAAAGTTATATTGAAATGTAAATAAATTAAAAGAGGAAAAAAATAGTACTGGTGTTTTCCCAACAGCTCCCCACAAAATACTTTTCTAATTCAAAATGTAGCTTGCTGTGGATGGTTGAGATACTCAAAATACGATGATGCAGGGATTTTGCTAAGCTTTTGGGATTTGGCTTCCATTCACTGGGATTCAGATGTCTCACTAACCTCTTTTGGCTAGGCTAGGTTTCTTGTACAGAGAAACACAAACTTAAACCTTTGAAGTTCTCTTCTAGAGCTCTCAAAATCCACTTCTATAAATATATGCCTGCCTATATTAGAAGGGGTAATCTTCAAGTTAAGAGCTCCTTTCCTTCAAACCTGTTGCAGATATTTAATGAAAGGATTTAAACAGAATACCAGTACAGAACAGAGGAAGCATCTAAACAAGCCTGCTATACCAACTTACTGTTTTCATCCTTCTGAAAGTGCTGAAAATTCCCATCTTCCAGACAAATTTCATATTGACTTGGCCCATAGCATACTGTCTTAAGCTACTGACAACAATCTGTTCTCACTGAGGAGGCCGTAACAAATTTAATGTTTAAGGGAGGGGATCTTATAATACAATCAAAATAGTTATTTATTGAGGACAGTGAACATGAGCCCACATAATGTATGCTGTAAATCACTAAGGCATGTGGTTCCATTTAACACTATTTTGCTTGAAAAGTGATCACTTAGAGGTAAGGTTTGTCCTAAGTTGGGTAGAAAACAAAAATGTTCAAGAATAAGTAATAAATAGGGTGTGTTTTGGACAAAGCTATCTTTTAGAGCCATTTAGAGGAAAGAACATTTCTATCTATAGAACCATTGCTTGGATGTTTGTCTTCTGTTAACCACAAGTACATATTTTCACTGGAAAAATGTGACTTTCAGGCATTCACAAAGATTTGTTCATGCTAAGGATAAACAGAACTAGATATCCTGTGTTCTGAGATAAGAAAATACATGGCACCATTTAATGTAACAGCACTCATGTTTTATTAAAATGAGGGCTTTTTAATTCTTATTTCTACAGCCACCACTGAGGGGAAGTGGAGTTCTCTGGACAGAGCTCAGAGCTGATTTTATTCTTACCCTCCCCTGCTTGGTGCTGAAGCCCATAAATCAATACAGCAGCCATTGCCATTTAGGGAGACCAGGATAATGCCTTGAACCAATTAGTTCAATGGCTGATTTCATTGGAAGTAGAAATATAGAAGTTTAATTTATACCAAGCAGGAAAATTAGTTATTTTTTCAGTTAATTTTTCATAGAACTGTGGGTTCTCAGAAACTGATTTTCTTTCCTATCCTGGACATAGGTGGAAGTGCAACAAACTTTTTTCTTGACATACTATTTGTGATCTGTAGACAAATGTTTATTCTTCTCACCATATTTGGGCCAGATCCCACATGCACAATACGCCTGTCAAGGTCCTGGCCAGGAAAGAGTTAATTTTTGCAGCAGTCAGGAGGGACAGGGCCAGGACTCTGGGATTATTGATACCACCTCACAGCCATGCTCAGTGACAGGGTGAGGTGTTTTCTAGTTTTGTTTTTTTTTTTTTCCAGAGACATAAAATCAGCATTAATGTGCAGGTGTTGCATTATGATTACCAGCACTGGAGTAAAGCAGATTGTCCTCTTCCCAAAGTGGTGGGAGAGGAAGAGAGCAGAGTCCTTTTCCTTTGGAGACCCCCAAAGGTCAGCCTAGCTGCATCAGCAAAAGGGTAAAGGACAAACTCAGGCTATTCCTGTGCAGAAAAAGAGCCTTTATCTCCTGATGGACTGCAAGGTGGAAATTCAATACCTTAGTAGTACTATTATTTTTATTACTCATCCTCTTTATATATATACAGTCTTCTCTATACAGTCCATTAATCAATGTAGGTGCCATTACTGGAAGTGGAAATGTGACTTATTGTCTTCAGAGAATATTGATCTAGATTCTTGGACAGAGTTTGATTCGAATTTGACTTTATTGCAAGTGTGGAACTCAGTCTGCCAATGTGCTTGCACAGTAACTGCAGGAATTTAGTGACCCAAGCCTCCCCAGGGAAGCAAATTTGGTGGCTGAGTCACAAACACAGGCACCTGAGGCTGACTGGATGAGGTGATTTCTGTGCCCAGCTGATTGCTCCCTCTTCATCCTTACAAAGGCTTCCCAACTTCTGGATCCTCCACTGCTCATCTGGCTTTCCAGTAGATGAAGGTAAATCATTCTGGTCTTCATTTATCATGCTTAACATTTTCTTGTTTTGCTGGAAACAAATGCAGGATGCATGGCTGGGAACAAACAGTGCAAATTGCACCTTATTCCTTGGGCTTTGAAAATTTTGAGAGTTGGACGTGAATTATGGGACCTTCTCATGAAGGACCTCAGAGTCACCAAATGCATAGTAGTTCCACTTGAAGTGATTCACTTGGCAAAACTCAGCCCAACATTTGGGAAACAATCCCTCTCCTTAAGAGATTTAAGCAACACCATTGCATTGCATCATGCTGCAGGCATTTCTGTCACTGCCCACAGAAGGAGTAATAGTGCTCAGCATAAAGATAAACACTTAGAGTGAGGCAGCAGGCTGCTGTCTCACGTTTCTCCCGCAGTCTTTACTAAAGGACCATCTATTTTACCATGACAATTAATTTTCCATGAAAATAGTTTTGCCTGAAACATGCCAGTTTGGCATTACAGCGTCTGGACATGGTTCAGATTAATGATCAAGCACAAAATTAAGCAACTGCTAAGTAACAAAAATAGCTGACCTCTCTTCCTCATTTTATTTATGGAAGATCTGCTTGGTCATTTAATTCATGCTTGAATTAGTGCCTGATGAGAAAACAAAAATGCAGGTATCTGATATTCAACTTCTGCTCTTTCATGAGCCACTCAACTTTACAGGAAATTTGAACAGTTGCTCTGGGCACTGGGTATGGAATTTGGCCTTAGGGAAGCCCTGGATTAGCTACTAAAGAAAAAAAAGGGAGAGGAAAAACCCCTCACTTCTGAAATTCTTGTTTAAGAGGACCTGTTGAATGTTTCTTCCATCCAAAGTGTCCTTTCTGCACGAAAAATAATGGCATCATCCTCACCATCATTATAATCATCACATCTTCAAAACACGGGAATGAACCTTTCTCTTCCTATGGAAACTTCAGACCTTTTCTGTAAATTTGGCAGAAATTCCTATTTCGGGGGGCATTTCCAACACCCTGTTAAGAGCACACACAGTCCTGATCAAAAAGGTTGCTCAAAGAGGTGTCATTAACACAGATGCTGAGAAAGGTAAAATTCCTTGTGAGTCTCCCAGTGAAGCTGTACTTATCTGCTCTGGGAACTTCTGAACAGTGGTTTAAAATACAATGCCAAGGAATGCCTCGAGTGATCATTTACAATGATGCTGTGCAGATGGCGAGCCCTGCTCAGCCTGTGTCCATGGCATGACCTCGTGTAACCTTGTCTGAGAGCCTTCCCAGCGGGGCACACAAAAGCGCGTTCGTTCCCTGCTGCCTGCAGAGAAATGTTGTTTTATCGGCTTTGCTTTAGCCAGCAGCCACAAGAGGGCGGATTTTTTCCTGCTTTCTTCCACTTCATGAAGAGCTAATATTTCACAAATTCGGTTTTATAACTCTTTAAAGATAAATCTTCTGCTATTTATTCCACACCTCCCCTCCAAGCTGCTAAAATAAAGCCATTTTCAAAACATTTATTTTTTTCTTCCCCTTACATTTTACAGAGTCTGTAGACTTGTTCCACAAATGAGAAAACAAGACATTCATGCTGATTTCTTTTTACAGGAGTTTGAAACAGCTCCAGAACATGAAACAAACAGAACTTTGCAGCACATTTTCTTTTTATCAGGATTGCTCTCAGAGTACCTCAAACATCTATTCAGTAGCTCTAATAAATGCTTGAAAAAACCAAAAAAATCCACAAGTATTTTTCTTCCACCAACCTGCTCCTTATTTTCTATTTGTTGAGCTTCTTTAGTTGCAGAAGGGGGTTATCAGCAGAGTGCTTGTGATCTTCAGTGAGTGGGAGCAAGGTAAAGTGCAAGAATTATTCTGCAGAAATTCAAAACACAAACTGGGCTCAAATCTGCAGCATACTCATCCCAATTATATTTGTATTAAGCAGTGACATGCAGGGATTAAAACAAAGGAAAGTTTTACCAGTGATAATGATATGAATGTGGAAATTCAGTATAAAATCTTTCTTTTTTTTGCAGGCCTTAAACAGCAGAAGTCAACAGTCAGCCTATCTCCAAATTCCCCTTTGTCTTTTGGGGATATAAAACACATGTAGATAAGTACAGTCTGTATTTACGTGTGTGGAATTTAACAAAACAATGTCAGTTTGGTACTGTTGTAACAAACTGTTTAAAAAGCATAGTAAAAAAGGTGTAAAGTTGACTTTTGGTGAACCTAAAAACCTCCTCTTATTTATCTCCTGTCCTGCACACCCAGACCACCCATCTGACTTCTGTGTGAATGGTAGGTGAGGATGAAGTTCTGCTGAGGTGAGTTACATGGTGGAAATTCCAATATATTTCTCTGGACTTCTTTGGTTCTGCTGTTATTTCACGGGAGCAACAGTCGGGATCTGTTCCACAACTGAGCTGCCAGCTGAAGACTTTCAATCTGAGCCCTTCACTGAGGGAAACACAGCTCTTGAAAGAAGCCCAGTGTGTCTTGTCTGGAAGTGTCTGGTACTGTCTGTGCCATGTGTGCAGTGGCTCTCACCCTGTGGGCAGCAAGGCTCTTCCTCGGGCAGCCACAGAAGGAAATATGTTGGAGAGAATGGTTTGGTGTGGGAGTGGGCTGGTCCAGGAGAGAAATTCTCTCTTAGGAAGTGGTCTGCAGCATGCGAAAGCCAGAGAACCACCAGTGTAGCATATTTCGGGGCAGAACAAATAAATGCAAAGGCAGATGTGTCCCTGGCAGCTACAGCTCTGCACACGGGCGAACTCTTAAATGCGCACCAGCCCCGAGCTCCGGGCTACTTATCAGTGAGTGTGGCGAGCTGGCTTTGGTTACTCAGTTGACAAGGCAGTGTCCCGCAGTTCTGTCCCAGAGGGAATGTGTCATGGGAACGCCGTGAGCGGACCTGAGGCTGCTTTAGCCATGTGGATGAGGAGCAGCAGAGACAGGTCGGGATGCTCCTGTGCGAGCTCGCAGGTGTGTGACCCGGCCATGCCGGAGGGGGCTGTCCCCAGGGAAGGCACAGGGTCCCCGGGCGGGCACATCGCTGCCGCGGTCGGTGTTGGCTGCGCACGCCGGCACTTCCCGGGAGCCGGGCCGGGAGCGGGACCCGCGGCGGAGCAGGGAGTGTGCGCTGCGCGGCTGACAGACACCCGCACACACAGGCGCACTCTCAGGCGGCAGCCCATTTGCTGGAGGGGTGTGCATGTGCGTGCGAGGGAGTGGAAAGGGGTGGCGGGATGGAGGGAGGGCGGCCNGGCCCCGGCCCCGGCCCCGCTGCGCTCCGACCGCTCTCCGGCCCCGGCAGGTACCGGCCGGCCCCGCGGCTCCGCGGCCGCTCCGGCACTTTCCGCCGCCGCGGGGAAGGGGTGGAGGGGGTGTGGGAAGGTGCGGGCGGTCCCCTCTGCCTGTCCCGGACCCTCCGCTCGCCTCTGCCCCGGGCGCCGCCGGGGCTGCCCCGGCAGGAGCGGAGCGGTGCCGGCACCTGGCGGCCCCCGGGCCACCTGCCTCGCTGTCAGCGGGGAGATGGAGCTGCCTTAGGAAAGCGCTAGGCTCTGGCAGCGATGGGCTCGGGGGTGAAGGGAGAGAAGGAGTTAGGAGTTTTGGGGAGCGGGGCATAGAGGCTCTGAGATGGGAGAGGAGTTCGTGCGCTCAGCCCGGCACCCCTGCTCCTGCTCCGCAGAGGTGGCTCCGGGCTCCGGGAAGGCAGCAGGGCATGATCAGCCCATGCTCCTCAGCAGAACTGTTGCTTGCTGGAGCGGTGGCAGAATTCCTGCCTTTCTACTCAGTCCTCCATCATCGCCGTGAGCGCGGCTGCTGAGCGCGTCCGTCCCGGGGAGCGCAGAGCACCTGGCTGGCCGCGGTGCTCCCTGCAAGGAGATCATTGATCCAGATCCCTAGCGCTCACAGGGACCACCTCCACTTCACTCTGTGAAGGAACTCCCGCGGTGGGAAAGCTCCTTGTTTTGCCGGGAATATTGTAAAATGAAAGCTGTTGCTTGTAGAAGGGAAACATTCCTGAGCGCGTTAGGTAATCGGTGACTGTGCTGCAGGAGCACACAGCAGCCACCTATGTTTCCTCAAAAAGAGCTTCACTTTGATTTGAACTGGGGCAACTTGTTCAAGACTAATAGAGATAAATGGGACCAGAAGCTGAGAAAGCAGCAGTTCACACTGTGTCTGTGTCTCGGACAGAGGCCAGGAAGATGCAGGCAAGAACTCGAAGAATTGTAGCGTGTCACTTTCTCGCTTTTACTTGCAAATCTGGGGGACAAGTAAAGAGACTTGATTTCCCTGTTTACCGTTTGGAGGTGTTTAATGCTAATGGCACACCACCTCCATACTGTTTTTCAAGTCCTCGTTTGTATAATTGATGTGATTTTTCATCTTTGTCTTTTAATTAGTTTATTTAGGTCATTATGGGCTTGATCCAGAAAAGCACATCACCTCCTGCAAAGTGTAAGGGCCAAAGTCTTCTGTGAAAGTTGGGTGTCTAAATAGTTTTCTAAAGAGAAATTGGGGTATTTTAATCCATAATTGTAAACCTACTGTCAAACAGAGATATCCAAATTCTGCAGGTGCCACACCTCTTTTTCTTAAAATTTCCAAGACAAGTCCTGCTCTGAGATGTCTCATAAATTGAAGCATTTTCGCCTTGATCAGGCTGAGCAGCTTGGCTTCACTTTTAGTTGAACTTTATTTTGGCTTAGACATCCAGACTAGCCTGAGATCCAGGAACTAAATTTGCTTTCCCTCTTCTTAGGACTGGATCGATCCAGCAGGGATTCTCAGGGTGTGGGCAGCAGAACAGGCTCCCATTAGGTGCAGTGCTGAAGCACTGAGAGTTGTGCTCTAGAGCAGGCAGAAGTGCTGTGAATCCAAGTCTCCTGCAGGCAGTGTGTGGGCTCTGCCCTTTGAGTGCTTTAACCAGAAATGGAAATAGCAGCTTCACTAGCCTCTGCTGTGTCTGAAAATACAAGAAACACTTCTATTACAAAAGCTGGTAGGTGCTTTCAGGACAATAATCCCAAGAAGTGAGAAGTGCCTTTCAGTAGTACTGAGTAAGGTGACTAATATGAGAAAGATATAATTCCAGGTTGTATTCCTGCCCTCAGCTTTGTCTTGGTGTGTAGCTACGGTCAGATCCCCAGAAGACTGATACCTCTTTTTGACCCCACTCCCAAGTGCTGGCTTCTGCCTGCTTCTTTCCCAGCTGCAGGTTGTGCCATCGACCAACCTTAAAAGCACTCTAATTGCTCTGATCTTACTCTGCTTCCCAATGGTTTTTTTTCTGTTTTGTTTTCTGAGAGGTGGTGTTTTCTCTGCAGATATCACTGTGTTCATTACGCAAATTGTGCTGCAGCCTGGACATTCTACTGGGATTTTGCAATTGAATTAGATGAAACAAGGCCCTGGGGGTGGGGGGAGGAAAGTTTTAATTAAGCTAGAGTGTTAAATGGAAATATATGCTGTACATTGGGAAAGAGCCCTTTAAAGTGTTTGAGGATACTGCATCTTTATTACTCAGAGATAAAGTAATGATAATTAAGCAGCTAACCATGTAAACAGCAAGATATTGAAAAGCAAAGGCAAAGGATGAAATGCTCCCAGCAGCACCTGTCCTTATTTTGATCCTGGCAGAAGGGATGCTCAGATACATGCTCAACCTCTTTTCCATGTCACAAAACAAGCAGAGGAGCGAATGTCCCACACAGTCGGGATCTTTACAGTTTAACTGGCAGAAAGCCATAAACATTGGAGTCACCCTGTGAGCCTGCTGTTAGCTCAGGGTGGCCAAAATAATGATGTCTTTCTGGATTCTTTCTTAACCCCCGTTCTGCTTTTCCTCATCCTTTTTGCTGTTAAAAATCCAGCAGCTGTAATGTCAGATGTCGCTTGTGCCACTGCGATTTGGACATGCCGGTCACCTGTGGATCCAGAGAGGCTGATTCATCAGCTGGGAATCAGCTGAATTCCCAGCACGTGCCAGGATTTCTTTGGCTAAAACCCCTGGTGCTGGAATTGGCCACTGAGGCACCTCTGTACTCTTTGAGGTTTCCTGCAGGAGGGAATCCTTTGGGGCTGGTTAAGGAGGCTTTCCCACCGCGCTGTCTTGGCAGAGCAGCCTGCGGGATTGCCGGAGCTGGATTTGGCCCTTTGTCTTTTTAACCCCTGGAAAGAGCCAAAGGTGTGTGCTAAATGTCACTAAATCAGATAGGTGCAGGGAACGTGCTGTGTGTTTGTTTTCCTTGCTTTCTGGATTTTCTCCAGCTGCAAACAAGCAACAGAGAAGCTCACAGTAAAGCCATGTGGGTGAGATGTGAGGTGTAGTGGCTGTGTTTAGGTGTGAAAGAAATTTTGCTCCATGGGTGTGCTATTTTTAACTTTTTATAGTGCTCCTGCACCTCTGTTGCACTTCTCAACCGTTTCCCCCCTGCCCCAACATTTCTGTCTGGGTTTCATATATTTTATAAACTTAGCAATGGCAGTGAGTCATTATTTAAATAATCCCTGAATAAATCTGTAGCCCTTCTATCTTCTTCTTTCTATCCTTGTGTATTCAGAAAGGCCCCTCTCTGGTATTGTTGGTCTTTTTCCACATTCTAGAGACATGCTGCGAGAACATGCACGTGTTATCTGACAGTGGGTAGATAGAAAAAAAGCAAAAAAGCAAAAAGAAAAAAAAGCACAGCCCTTCTATTCTGCTCTCCCCAGCTTAGATGGATCCAACGTCACCATGGAGGGGATCCAGGATGAGTCAGGAAGCAGCGCTGTGGTCCAAAATTCCACTTTGCATTACAGCTGGGAGGCAGCATTTAGCATCATGTGGATTTTTTTTTTTTTAAAATCGGGAACTGCAAAATAATTTATGGAAGTCACATAACCTAATGGGCAGAAGAGATAACAGTAAGCCAAGAAGAACCTGGATTCCCATCTGGGTTGGATCATTGACTCAATTGACTATCAGTGTGATGGGTGTGGTAGTTTAAGCCTGGGACATTATACTGGCCTTGACTAAGTCATTGCACTTCCCCACAACGTAACTGGAAAATGTGATTATTTTTCAGAACTGTGTTGGTACCTGAGAGTTTCCGTAATAGGTTCCCTAGTCAGGCTCAGCACAGGCCATTAGAGACATTTATTTTCAAACTTTTCAGAACAAATCCTAAATGGCTCAGAACATATGTGGCTAAAGACAGATTCATGCTTTAGAGCATGAATATATGTGCATGGAGACCTGTAACTCGTGAGGACTTTCTGCACTGTATGAATTTCACACTGTATTACTCAGCTTTCAGTAACACTTATCCTTTTTTGTACATCTTTGCATTTTTTCTTCCTGGGCTGCTATAAACAGAAGAGTTGTGTGAGCTTTTTTGTATAATGTGGTCAGTTTAAAAGCAAAATAAATAACCATAATTAAGCTGTTTCCAATTCAGTGGGTCAGAGAATCAGGAGACTTGCAGGAAGCAGACATCATGCAGCAGAAGAGAGGCTAAAACCTCTGTAACATCTAAACATTCTCCAGTGATGTGCTGGGTTGTTGTTGCTTTCTTATTTTTTTTTCTCCAAGGGGGTGGGCAGAAGAGAAGTTACAAATTTTCCTGGAACATCCTCTTCCAAAATTCCTGAAGACACTGCAGCACCAAGTCTGATCTCATCTTGTGTCAGCATAACTCACGCCTAAATGCACTGGGAACAGAAAGACTAGGATTAACTAAAATTTTACAAAACTAAGGCTGCCATAAAATGAAAGACTTGAACCTGTTCTCAGTCTGTCTGTACTTGGTGACTTCAAGAGACTTAAGCACATGTTTAAAGATAGGCTGCTGTGTAAAATGCTCACTTGAAAGAGTTACTTTCTTAAAGTCTAAGCCTAGAGCCAGATTGAGCCTTTTAGAAGTAAATGCAGTCTTGAGGGCCAGTGTGGTCAAATAGTCCAGCTTAATCTTGGCTACAATTTTAAGATTTTGAACAGCTAGATCTAATGGTATGTGCCTACCTAGCTTGTTGTATTCCCCTGGAATTTATCAATGACACACTCCATATAATTGTGGTTACTTTTGTCTGTCTAAAATCCTTTTTTGGTTTTGCAAGGGGCAGACTGCAAAGAGAGAGTATGTAAAAAATTCTTTCTTAACCAAAAGCAAAAAGTTGATTTTTTTCCCCTTCTACAATGAAGAATTAAAACAATGTCTGTTGCTCTCACGCTTAATGTCAGAATCTCTGCTAAAAAACAGTAAAGAAGAAATACGATGAATTTTTCATATGGAACTTATTCCCTGTAATTTTATAATGCATATGTGTGAGGTTTTATGAAGGCTCATACTGAAAGGGTTTAGAACAGTGTAATAAAGGAAAAATGCTCATAGCATCCTTGGGTACTTTGAGAGAGGGAAATGAAATAAAGAGCAATGACAAGTAGCAGTAGACTGTTGCAAATGCAGTTCCTTTTCTCCAAGATTTACAGTAAGAACCAGCTCTGACTGTAAAGTTCTCTGCACTATCATAATCTGTAGCTTTGCAGAATGTAGCATTCTCATATCCATTCTCTTACCTTGTGAAAGAAAGGTTCCACCTGCATATAAATTACCTTTAAATAAATCCTTTACTTAATTTCATGTGTTATTTCATTTTTTAAGTGGGTCCTTGAAAACCTTTATTAAGAACATAAATAAATCAAAGCTGCTACTATACTATGTCCTAGTAATAGAGTCATCATTTGCTACGTCTCTCTGAAGATGTATTTTTGTTCAACAGAAATCAGAGAAGACACAGGAACAAATTTTCACTTGTGTTTATATAGTCATTAGTTACAAGCAGTGGGCCTTTTCTCATTCAGAGAAGCTTTTATTAATTTATTAGCTAGGTTTCAGTAGCATTGGGAGGCGCCTGTCAGACATCATAGAATCATAAAATAGTTTGGGTTGGAAGAGACCTTGAAGATCATCAAGTTCCAGGCCCCTTTCCGTGGGACTCATTTGGGATCCTCAGCACTGAGCCCTCACTGAAGACTGATATGAGTAGGGTCAGTCTTTTACTTCTGCCAATATTTAGAATAAAAACTAAATCGTAGAAGAAATCTTCAGCACGTACTTCAGTGTCTCAGGTGGTGAGGTGGCCTGGAAGGGGATTTTCCCAAGTGTGGGTCAGAGCAGTGGTGTTGCAGGTGTTCAGGAGCTTGGCTTCCTCAGCCCCCTCAGTTCCACACTTGTGTGAGCACTCCGTTGTCACAAGAGCACGACACGAATCACAGAAATGCAGCGAACTTCAGCCCGAGAACAGGCAAAGAAGAAGGAATTTTATTTTGATTCACACATTATATAGAGTTTTCAGAACAGCTGTGGATTGGAGAGAGAGGTCACCACCTCTCTAACCACACTGGTCAATGAAAAGGTCCATCAAACCTTTCTCCTCCCAGGAGAAGGAATGAAAAACAAAGGGACAGTTAGAAAAACATCTATGCGTTTACAGAAAACCTCGTGAGAAACTTTATCACAAAAATTAAAACATCAGAAGGCTAAATTCAGGGTGACAAGGCCCAACAGAAAGAGACTGGCTTTACATGGCTGCTGCACCACCTTCCAGGGATAAGGCTCTTTCACTGGATCTGCCCCAATTTGCTTTTTGGAATCAGTGCTGGCATTTCCTACTTGGTGCTGACCTACACCATTGAATTAATCATAAGGGGACCAATCCTATTGTTCCCGAAGGAGCGTGCTAACCCTGGAGCTGGGGGATGGAAGGTGTTGGGAGAGGTGGATTTCTCCTTTCAGTCTGTGGGAGAGCTGGGCACACTTGGAGCCCACCCAGCTTTGCAGCTCAAACACAGTGTCTCAAACTGTGACACAGGTGAGGTGGGCAGAGTTCCTGAGCACCACGGGCACTGAGCAGTTACAGCTCTGTTGTGTGTGCACCCTGTGGCACAGGTGCTGTAGGCAGGAGTGGCTACATGCAAAGCCTGGAAACAACAAAAGACACTTTTATTCTGATCTTTAAGGCTGAACTTGGCTGACTGAAGAGTCAGTTAATATCATAAATCTCTGCTATTAATCTGATTTTTTCCTAAAACTATTTTAATGGGCAAGGATGCTTTACATAGCTGCAGTCTGAATCATTGTGGTCAGTTGATCTGATATCTTACACAATCTGTAATCTTGTCAGAAGTGAGGTTTTCTCAGACCTCATGAAATCCAAGGTGTTTATTTTAAGACTCAATTTATTATTTTGCAAATTGAACTCAAAGCTTTGAAGGCTTTAAGGAAAAGATGACTTGTTGTAATTTTTGGAATGTCACCCCCACCTAACTGAGGAAAAAAAATTAAGAAAACTGGGGCATCCAAGGAAGTTACTAACATTGTTCAGGCCAAAGGGTCTTTTAGGTGCTCTTTCTAGAAAAAAAGGTACATTTAGCTGTGCTTCTCTGTGCTATCTTTATCTTTTTAAGATGAATGTCCTGGGTAATACTGCTTGCAGTGAACAGGTTTGTTTTGGAGTTACGATTCGGTCTTTAGAGTCCTCTAGTGACATCTACAAAAAGCACATATATTTCATCTCGTAAAACTGCCTCAGCTTGAAAAAAAAGTAAAAAATGGATTTATGGCAAAGAAATACCTTCCCCAGTATAACATCCCAACAACCTGTGCAACTTTCAGTGAAGTTAAGGCAGTTTTCACATGGAAATATTTTCTGTCCTTAGATAAAATAATTACAAACTGCTTAGGCTGAAGATAGATTTAACTCACATAATAAAATTTATGTGAAGGGGGAAACGGGCTGATTTTCTTAAGGTACCTGCCTACAGATTCACATATCTGTGATTTATCTGTCTACAAATTCACGTCTGTAATTTGGTTTTTAGGTTTTTGGGGGTTTTTTGTTTATTTCCCTTCTAAGTACAGATAAATTGCTGTGCTGTCCCCAGGAGACTGAAGCTCCTGTGTCCTTTGCTTCCTGTGACTTTGCTACAGCTCATTACTTTCCTAAATGGCAACACGAGCACCATTATGAAACTCGTAACACAGACAGTTATCTCCTCAGTGGTGCTTAAAATCAAATCCTTCCTACTTGGTGAAAGATGAGTTACTGTGCTTTGGCTCCTTAAGTGATGGAATGATGGAAGGATTGGTTTTTTTTCTCTATTTGTTGCTGTTGTACATTGATGTGTAAGGATGAAGAATGAATACTGAGGCACAATACACTACTGAAAGCTCCAATTTCTGAAATGCCAATTTCTCTGGCTTTTGACAGAAAAGCAGAAGGTGTGTGAAGGAAACACTGCAGGGAGTTTGTCTCAATCCCAAACATCTGCTTTCAAAGCAAGAGAAAAAAGAAAACAGCAGAATGCAATGTTGTCTTCCATTTAAAAGCCAAGCTCAGATTCTGTGTGATTTATCTTTTTTTTTTTTTCTCCCTATTGTGGTGGGTCTGTGCTACTGCCAGCATGTCCTGTGGCACGATGGCTTGGTCTTTCCCAACAGGAATTGACCATCCTTACCTTCTAGTGGGAGCAGTTCTCCAGGTGGCTTCAAGTCACAGGACCATCTGCTCCTGCTTCCAAACTTCCATCTGAAATTTCATCTCCTTCCTACAGTTAAACTCCCTCTTGTGCTTTTGTAAAAGCTTTGGGCATAGTTTTGCTGTATCCTGTCAATTCCCAGAAATGGCCCTGACATGATGAAAATCTCTCACTCCCCAGGGGTACTCTGCTCTAACAATCTGACATGTGGGGTGTTAAACTGTTAAAGGGAGAGAACTCAGACAGATTTTGGGTCTTGAGCCAGGTTTTCACGACAATGGTAGAAATTCCTTTGTGATAACATTGATATCACAGGCACAGCTGTTCTGCAGTTGGTCAGTGATGAAATATGGATAGTCATTTTCTTAGTGAAGACAGGCTTTATTTCTATTTTTATCCTAAGTTACCACCATTATTTACGGGTAATAAAATCTGTTCTAGTAAATGGTATTAAAAAAAAAAAGTGCTTTCCATCCTTCCTTCCTCTACAAACAAGGTAAATGCCACTGAAGTGATGTGAGAAAAGCATTTTGGAATGTGTGTGGATTTGTTGTGTTTTATTTTCAATCCAGGAATTCAACATGACACAATGGAAAGTGGGATTCGACATCTCCAAGATAAACTATTAGACAGTCTATAAAGTGCTGCACTCATCTTTATAAGATAAATAATGTGTAAGGCCAGAATAACTGGGACACAGTGGCTTTGATAACAAGCAGCATTGTTATCTTCAGTGCAAGCATCAGCAGAGATTACAGTGGTCTGTTGTGGTGGCCCTGGGAGAATCTCACAAGGCCTTGCAGTAGGCAGTGTACAATTTGTTTTCATTCTTTTCTCAGCAAAATACTGGTTTGATGCTTGGAAAGCATGACCCTGTTTAAATTGTGCTGAGTCTCTTCATTCTGGTTTGAGGCACATGGGAGAAGAGGTGTGAGCACGAGCAATTAGAAAAGTTGAAAATATGCTGATGGAGGATGGATAAATTAGTGATTGACAATGAGCAGTTTGTTCTGAAGAGCCACCAGGACTCTGTGGGCCTTGTGCTCAGGATTCAGAATCCTCAGTTGGTGTCTCCAGTATTCTCTCCTAGGAGATCAGTAGTTTTTTTTCAACTTGTTTTACTAGATCTCACTGATGGGATCTGGTCTGAGCTGCCCTTATATTATATTATAAGGGAAATCTTCCCAGGCTTAGCCTGTGTGTGCCACCATTTAGAAGGAAAACCCAGCTATGCTGTGGAGGCTGCAGTAATTGCTCAGAGCTCTTTTTGGACATCTCAAGTTGAAGATGTGACCTCAGTCTCATGGGTCTCTCTTCTTGCGTAGCAGTCATTTGTACCTCCTGCTTTTCTGTTAGGCTGGGAGAAAGTTCCAAAATAGGCATTTGAGCTTTTGGCAGTGTTTGCTGCCTAAGCACTTACTCTTTGTTCCCCTACAGAGGTATGGTGCTGCATGGGATTCTCTGGTGTGTGTAAAACTCTGAAGTAATTTGTTCCTCTGGTGGTTTGCAAGGCAGGTTGAAAACCCTGACACAGGACAAATGTGTTCTGTGCCTTGTTCTGAAGCTGGCTGATTGGGCAAAACTTTCTCATATTGGTGTAGGAGATTTAATTTTTTTCTGTTTCAGAAGATGGACAAGGCAGTTCCATGCAAAGGATGTTGCAGAATCTTGTTTTCTTGATATCCCCAGAAACTGAATCTTATTTGGACAATAAGAGCTAGTCCACAAACAAGCTACTGGATTCAATATAAGGGTAACTGTGTAAGGTTTTGGGGGTCTAGTTAATGCAGGAGATTATCAAATATCCCTCTAATAATCAGAAGTCTGAAAAACCTTTTATGATTATTTCAGTGTCTTTCTTGAAAGATGCATGGTACTTTACCTGTGTGTTTCCCACAAGCTGTCCATATTCTGTGCTCATGGTATCTGAAAACAGAACATGGTTAGACTTTGATAATTCAAGGTTGATACAGGATTGTTTTGATTAGTTAGGGATCAAGGCAGCTATCCTAGAAGGGGAGAACTCCACCTGTTTAGTACCAGAAACAGTGTTTTTATCTTGTCGTTTGTTTGAATAGTATGGGGCTAACATCTCTCTCTCTACAGAAACTGGCTTTTCTGTTTCACTTTAATGAGATAATTGCCAAAAAAAATATCTTCCCAGATGAAAGGAAAGAGTCTGTTTTATAAATTGACCCATTTGCAACCCAGGTGCAAGTTCCAGGCAAGTCAGAGGCCATGCTCAGCATTCAGCAGCTCTCCCCAGGATTATTCTAAGAAGCACATATCACCCAGTGCTGAAGCCTGCTCTGGACTGATAAAGGCTGTCTGTGTGGGAGTCAGCTACTGTTCAACTGGAATAACAGGGTGCAGAGTGGTATCTTCCTCACACTGGCTCTGCATGTAACAGGCTGGCTGCCCCAAATTAACTAACTGCATTTGCTGTGCAAATTAACTAAGTTGCTTCCAAATTAAGTAAGTTGCTTCCTTCTAACATACACTTCTGTGTGATGTGATTGCTGAGCAGCCAGCGTGCTGCTGATTCACATCTCACTGTGTCTGGACTCTCTGTTGACAGGCCCCAAGTATTTAAATTTTAAGGTCTTTTAAGATCTCCAAGTGCAAGAGACACGGTGTCAATGCACTGTGCTGTGATGCAGAGTGCTCAGAAGCTGCATACCAGACCAGAACTTTGAAGTGAATGTAGTATTTTCACTGATTCTAGTTCAAGATCCAGCTCTGTGCTAGTGTTCCTGTGTTTAGTTGTAGCACAGTACCACCCAAAAAATCCTGGAATTTTGGCCTCACTGTGCTTTTACTGCTAAGTTAAGACCTAAGGATAGCTTAGAGAAGAGCAATAAAAGTGAGAAGGGAGGCTTGGAGTCAGGTTTGATTTATGAAGAAGAATGAAAGGCTTTGAGTGTGCATGGCTTGTTAGAGTTTGACAAAGAAGACATGACTGTAAATACTTCAAAAGTTTTATTCAAGAAACAGCAGAGGATTTGCTTGATGTTAAGGACATTCCAAAGGTTAGGACAGCAGCTCAGGAGACCTGGGATTAATTCCATGAAATACGTCCTTAAGGCAAGTAATTTCTGCTTACATCCTAGCAAATTCCTAAGGGCACCCAATTGCCACTGCTTTGTCTACATCACTGAGTATTTGTCAGCTGATTGAAAACCACCTAATTTAGACAATTAACTTGCTAAATACCTTTGCAGGGCTAGAACTTGGCCTCTACCTGCCTCAGCTGTATGTGTAAATGAGTAAAAATTACCATTTATCATAGAAAAAAGTGTGAGAGTTACAGGTTTGGCAAGTATGGATGTTCAGATATTGTAACAATGCAAGTACAGTGAGTGGAAAGGCTAATTAAGATGGGATTTATTTCACTTGCCTGAAGTGTGAGATGGTCACCTACTCTTCCTCTGTTTTCTGTACAGGATGAGGTGCTCCCAGGGGCAAACCAGTGTCTGAGCCAGGGGATGAATTAACTCAGCAGTCTCTACCCTCTCTGGAGGGAGCCAAGACAATGCCTGAATTTTAGATGGTTGAAATTGGGCAAGATGAATGTTATCTTAAGAATATAAGGATCAAATAAAATCAACTCAGCTTGATTTTAAGGGGGGGGGGGAAATGTCTTTACTTAATGTGTTTGCTGAAATGTTCTTTTAAAACAATTATATAAACCACCTCAAAGAACTTGTGTTTTCTTCCTTTTATTTCTTGTAAAGCATTCAGGAAATCTTTTATTAATATCTAACTACACAGTAGAGCTCCAATTTCTCCTATTTCCTTGAAGCAGTCCTTACACAGACTAGCAACATCCCAAGAAGTGTTACTGGGCTATGTATTACTAAAAATGTTGTATCATGTGCAGCCTACATGTCCTGTGTTACCTAACACTACACTTGGAAATCCAGATCTAATAACTAATTGGGAGCTGAGCTCTTTTGGCAGCCTACTTCTAATGGCTCTGATGCTTTCACACAACAGCCTAAGTGGTTGGAAATACTGTGTTAGCTCTGGGTGGTTGCTGTCTCCTTGAAAAGAACTGAACCTCAGAGGAAATGCAGTCATGGACATTGTGAATTTAAAGAAAAGTGGAAAAATTTAAGTTACTCAGAGTTAGAAAAATTCTGAGAGATTCTATGGGCGCTGCTGGAGGTCCATGTGTAAAGCAGCTGTAGGATACCGGGGATGTGAGGGAAAGTTAGGCAATTCAGATTTATGAGGAAGACCAGGATGACCTATCTGAGGTCTCTGCTGACCCGTGCAGTGGCACAAGTTCTCACTTCAAAGAAAGGAGCTTAATTAGTTTATCCTGTTGTTGGTGTGACTCGGTGTCAGAGTCCTTCCCCCCTTGTACTGTCGCATTCATTGTTACCCTGCAGTGACTTTGTGAGTAGTTTACTCTTTCTGATTGGCACTCTTGAAAAGAGAGGGCTGCTTTCAGGCTTTGTCCCTCTTGTTTTGATAGCTCCCACCTCCAGCCTCTCCAGAGCTCACCTTCACAGAACTGGAATCTGACTTCCCTCACAACTGCTTGTCCCTTCCCTCCTTGCCTGGCTCCTCAGGGAACAGAAGAGTCCCTTTACTATTCAGCCTTTGTCCTCTGGCTTGTCTAGTGATGAAGAGACAGGGATGTGTGAGCAATCAGTCACTTCAGGGACAGGGACCTGGTGTCAGAGCCTGTTGATTCCCAGTATGGTACTGGACTAGACTTATGCTTGGGAATGTCTAAAATATGCTCAATTGAGAAGTGTTTGCAGGAATTGATGTTTGTTGTTTTTACTTGGCCTTGCAGACCCAACACTATTGCTTTGGAAATCAGAGCTGAACAGTCCTAAGAACTCAGAGGGACATTTAGGGTTTGCACAGAGGGCCTAAACACAGTGGGGATTTTATCTGTGTGTAAAGCAGTTGTGACTCTGATCAGGAGGTGAAATAAGTACTCCCTACTTTAAGAAATGCATTTGGGTCACAAGACTTAAAAGCCTATCTTCAACCAAAGTGAGACTTAGTGAATTAGGTGGGAGGTGCACCCATTGCTGCTTCCCCAGACAGCCTGGGCTTGAATTAAGACTTGTGTTCCTGGACACCATAAGGACTCTTGCCTGTTCTGCTGCAGGCAGTGTGTAAGGGAATAAAGACAGAGATTATGTGAATTGCACTGAGATCAGCTGCCTTCTGGGCTCCCTTGACACCCCTAAGTCATAATCCTCCCGTGGGTCACTCCAAACCTGTGATTTCACATCACCCACTTTGTGCCCTAACTCAGCGGGCAGTGAAAGATGTTTTCAAGTGCCCAGAGCTTCAGACATGCAGAGGAAAGTCTGTGTATGAGTGTTTGTCCACAGGTCACTGCAAGCTGTAAAACACAATACCAAGGACAGAGAGAGAACAGACAACAGTGGTAGGAACTCCACATTGCCTACATATTGCCAAGTAGCTGTTGTGCTCTCCCTGCCACTCTTATAACAACTGTCTCACTTTTCCCTCTCTCTGACTGTTTTCTCCATCTGGTCTCATTCAGTATGTATTTAACTACAGGCTGCAAGGAGGAGAGGCCCTTGCATCCTGCTTGACAGTGTGTGCAGTACTATGGGGTCCTGCCCTGGCTGGGGCTGCCAGGCACCATCCCAGTGTAAATAATACATAAAAATAGATCAGCAGTGTAACATCCATCAAGAAAACCATACAGAGACCTAACAGTGCTTCAGTATTGAATTGCTCTACTGTCTACCACAGCGTTCCTGCACTAACTTGCTGTAGCTTTCTGAATTAAATGACAGATCACACAAGCCTTGTATCTATGAGCAGTTAACGCTCTAATTGCTAAAATCAGGAAGTGGGCCAACGATGATCTACAAGTATGTGGAAGAACACATCTTCTGTGATGTTCAGGATTCTATAATTTTTATTTTGGAGGCCTTCCAAGATTAATAGCAAAAAAGCAACCAAAAATTTGGAAGTCAAGCAATCAGACCAAATTTCAGCTGCAGCAAGAACTGCAATAGCCCAAGTATTTGCAGAAATTTCTTCTCTTGTGACACAGCACCAATTGCTCGTGTTGCACCAAGTAGGATTACATTAAGCAAAACAACATAGCTAAGTGATGCAGGCAGCTTTTGAGGTGTGCAAGTGCAATACACAACAAAAGTAGGTATTATCATCACCTGCACTGCTAAAGTTCATGTGCCCTCAGAGCTAGACTATTTGCTGTGTATAAAGAGCATGAGTTGAAAGTGATGAAGGAAATTAGAAAGTATGTTAGAGACCAAAGGTATACCTGAGAAATGAGGCAGGACTATTTTCATTCAGCTTGGAGTCATGAAGGTGCACTGATTTGCTCTTGCACAGCTGGAGGTTAATTAATAGTCCCTTGCAATGTTTGATGGGATTGCAGAGGGGGGTTTGGAAGGAGGAAATGGACAAGTCAATGGCCACTGAGGATGTTTGTTGTGAGAGCAAAGCATTGGACCTGTAGCACCAATTCTCAGATGCTTTTCAGGAGAAATGGAGAGCATTTTCAGACTGTTGGTCCACTTAAATTTGAAGGATCATTTTGTATAAGTCCTTTTCTATTTAAAGCATCCCTGGAAGTGCAAGTGCCAAGAACTGTGCAAGTGAGACTCCTAATTCTTTCTGTATCAGACAAACTGGTGGCTCCTGGTTTCAGTTTCTTCATACTAAACAAAGTTCTTCTGTTCTGCAGAAATCTTTATAAATACGTGTAGGGAGGCTGAGTCTTTGGTTTCCACAGATCCAAATAAACCCATGGAAAGGTTTCTACCATTGCTTTCAGGAAGAGTTAGGCAAATAGCAAGCAGCAAGAGAGGAGGTAAGCAGTTGTGCAGTTTCCATTAATCTCATTCACACTCACACATTGGGAAAAGAATTCCCAGCTCATGAGTGGGCTCAGAATTAAAAGCGAAACACCCCCAAGGTTTCTCGAATAGAAAAAAAGAAAAGAAGCTGCAGAAGCTTAACTCTCAGAAATTGTTAAAAAAATCCCAACAGCTGGTTGGCAGAAGGGCTGTTCTTTGACATAAAATACTTCCTGAAATTCTTTCTTCCAAGATCCATGATGATTATTTCTTTTAGTTTCTCTTTCACATGAATTAATTAAAAAAATAAGGCATCTCATCTGAATATGACAAGAGATGTTGGCAATAATTTAGCTAGTTTCTTAACTGATAAATTATGAATTCCTTCTTCTGAGCACATGGTGGAACAGAGAGAGAGACTCATGACATAACCTTTCTCTGTCTGTAACCCTGCCATCTTAAAAGGTGTTTCCCATTTCCACTCTCATTTCATTATAAGCCTTCTGTCCTCAGTCCTGCAGATCCATTTCCAGCAGGCACAGCAGAACTGAATGCCAGGTGTTTATAATAAATAAGCCAGTGCTGACTGCAGCTGAGACAGATTCCATGGATGGGTCCTCTGGCAAAGGGAAGAGGTGGTGACATGTGGCATGAGGGCTGTGACAAGCTCTGGAGATCAGGAGTGTCCCCCTGTCACAGTCCTGTCTGCATGGCTTTTATCCCCTCTCTTTGGAGGTTGGTATCTCGTGGGAGATGAACCAAGCACATCTGTGAAGAAGTCGGTGAACTGCTCTAAAACCAGCAGCACCTTGTAGGAGGACACTTGTGTGCACTGTAGTGGGTATCAGCTCTCTGCTGTTTCTTTCCAGTTTTGTAAAAGCTGTTCTGAAAATGGCTTCAGTGATCATAAAAAAACAGCTGATATTTTAGCCTAACATTGCCTTTAAAAAAAACCCAAACAGTTAAATTTCCAAAGAGTTCACCTGAAACTTATCTGTCCACATGCCAATAAAACCTAGAACCCTCTTCCTTTTTTTATTTCTACCTGATGGCTGAGTTAGCCTGATTCTGATGTGTATTCACACGGTTGGAATATTTTGCAAGGTTTTGCCACGTCTTGTATTTTCCACAGGAATTACACAATGAAAGGCAGTATTTTTTAAGTGCCAAAACTTGATGAGATGTTTTTCTGGCTCTGTCACTGGCTGATGGCCTTAGTGGCACATTTCTCTTGTGGGTGCAGGGACTCTGAAGGCAATCACAGGGGAGACAGATGAATTACATCTGTATTTGCAAGTTAAACAGGACCAGAGGACTCTGTTGGCCTGCACTGGCCTGTGGTGTTTGTTAATGTGTTCACTGGACTGGTTTTTGCTCTTGTCAATGAGCACATTTCCAAAGTGCCTGATGTATGCTGGGGGGATGTGAGGGCTCCCAGGAGACAATATGGATGGGACCACTTGGTTTTGAAGGGAGTGAGTGCTTAGCTGTATAGACAGAAGCTGTGCCAGGCTGCTTTGTCTCAGAGTCTGCAAATAGTGTCTGGCACATTTTATTTATTGCTCCAAACTTAGACTTGGGGTCTGGAAGCTCAAGTCTGAGCAGCTCTAGGGGTGACTGTACCATATTCCTGTAATTACACAGATTTTTCCTCCACCCATCTTCTGTTTGTTTTATCTTCCTACATGTAAGCTCATCAGGGAAGGTATTGATACTTGCTTTTTATTTGTGGACTATTTAGTACCATGTGGTCCTGACCTGCATAGATTTCAGTTCAAATAAAGGCAGTTGAATCTGTACTTGCCTGTTTGCTTTCAGCTTGGAAAGTTTTCCCTGGCTATAATGTACTCTTAAGGAAGGAACAAAGGATAGCCTCTTAAGAACTGTAAAACCTGCCTCACTTTAGTCCTGGCTATTTAATTTTGTAGGCTTATGTCAGACCCTTAAGGTTAAAAATGTTTCTTTTCTTGTCTTGGCTTGAATAGCAAATGGAATGTTTCAAAGGAAAAAAAAAAAAAAGAGTCCACACCAGGCAGGCCAGAGTGATGCAGCCTTGCCTGTTTTTCTTGATCTGAAACTCTGTATTAGCTGGAGCACAAAATGGTCTGGCCACCTCAGTTTCCATCCCATTTTTGGATGGAAAGTTGCTCACCAAACAAGAGCAGAAGCAATCATTTAGTTCCGAAAGGGAAGATTTTTGCCCATTTTCTTTGCAGGATAACATTGTCTTGGTTAAGACTTTTTGTCATCTCTTCCTTCTCCATGAACGCCCCCAAAGCAGCAGAGTGAATAATTTTGGTTTACAATGAACAAAAGTCTCTGAGATGATAATGAGGAGTGGTGAATAAACTTTCCCTGTCTTACATGGGGCAGACTTGAACTCTGCTGAAGGGGCCACATGCAGCAAGGTCAGGAGTGTGATGAAGTATAACTTTGGGAGGGGAATCTGCTGGAAAGATAGAATAACCCACTGAGTGATAAGTGCTGACAGACTGGCACCCTGGTGTTTGAAGTGCTTTTCCTTGCAGGAGAAGTATGTCTCTGATCCTGTTGTGTTATGGCCAGGCTCAGTCTGTTTTGAAAGCCTATACTTTCTTCACATGGAGATTCAGAAAGATTCAGGATGAATGTGTTTAACAGAACCCTGAATTTTGGGCCATGGTTAAAGCCAAATTTTATAAATTCGATATGGCTTTCCCAAAAGGTATTTATAATAATAATCATAAGCATATGTCAGTATATTTAGATTATTATTATATGTTTGCAATAATGTTTTCTAATACTTCACCGTTAAGTAACTGCGTTAAGTGTACTAGTTCACAGAGAATAAAAGTATTAAGTTATGATTTCAAAGGAATGATAAAACAATAACACTGGGGAAGTTCAGTCATCTTAACAAATTGGGAGCATTATTCAATCTGTCCAGGCAGGCTCTTGCATGGTTCCTGTTCTTCTCTGTTTCTTTCCTGTGGGTTTAGCTTCAGAATGCTCCCAGTATGGCCACACAGGGAGACAAACTGAAATATGTGAGTGAGACCAGGGTGGGAGGCAGAAGATTAAGTGAAATGTCCTGGGATCTTCCAGGAGAAAGCTGCTCTGCTCTTTACCCAAACCTCAGTGACAGAAGTAGCACCACAAGCTAGTCGGATGGTTTGACTAACATGAGCTTTAAAAAAACCAGCAGTGATATGTTTTCAGTTCCTTGAACCAGTTTATTTCAGTTACATTTGCAAATGTATGTATATAAAAAGAACAGAATCACAAATTTTGTAAATGAAAAAGGTTGGGAGAAAGAAAAAGTGTGATTTTTCTTTTTTTGCCTTCAGTTTCTAATGTAGGAGTGGGGCATGTTCCCCATCCCATTTCCTGTATATCCAGGACAGCAATACTCTGCCACTTTTCAGAAGACTTCTGGTACCTGACATGGCATTTCTGTTGTCTAGTCTGATTCTTTGACAACCACTGCTCAGAACACTTTGAGGCTTTGGAAGACAAGAGTAGGCAGGGGTGGAACCCTCAATAGCATACAGGACTAATCAAGCCTCTTGAGCACAGAGGCTATATCTATATAGAAAATTGAATAAAACTTACTATTTTCAATAGTAATAATAATATGTCACCAAATATGTAGATCTATCATGTTTCAGTGATTTACAGCCATTCTCCCCTCCACTGGAAACAATGAGATATAAATGACAAGTGCTTTCATTATCAGCATCCCAAAAGATCACTGTCTGCACTTCCATCCCTTCACACTCTCTGATGTATATGCACTAGGCTGCATTTTGGATCATGCAGTCATGCAAATCAGAAAGCATGGGTTCCTCAGGACTCCTGAGTCATTCCTGCAGAGGATGGGCACTGATGGAGAAAGACACGAAGGAAGAAGAAACTTGTCTTGTTATTTTTAAATGAGCTGAGTTAAACATTGCCTTTATTTTTTCTCTGCTTCACAGTTTTACTGTAAGAGGCAGGATCACTTTGTTTTCCATCACATTCATTCCAGCTGTAATTTTTGCAGCTCCTCAGTTCTTGGCCATGTAATCTTCTCAATTAATTTCTTATGAAATCCCTGTTGTGCAAACTGATGTTTTTGTTCATTTCCTTTCAAGTGAGAATACCACTACAGGAAGGACATGTACACCTAACATCACTGGCATGCTTTTCTGACTTAGTAGCAGGAGGATAAGAACCTATTAGACAATTATGGGAGGGATTCTTTACCTCCTACAGCAGAGGACCATGCTCAGATATGTCAGGCGTGTTTGTGATTGTTCAGCAAAGGTTGTTACATAGTAAGGAAGTAACTACATGATTTAGAATGGGAAAAACAGAAGAAATCGTTCTAGTAATGTTTTTTGTTGACTTTGGAAGCATTTATTTGGTCTGGGTATAGTGAAGTATATAAACAAGTAGGTCAGCAGAGACCTACATTTCTCCTGTTGTATAGACTCTGAACCTTGAATAGAGCAATGAGAGGCATTAGAGCAATGAAAGGCACTGAGCAGCTCAGGTTGGTAGTTTCACTTTCCAGTGGTTACTGTTCCTCTCTGCTGGTTATGTCTCCAGGCTGCCACCTTCTATTTTTCAGGCACCTGAATTGAATGGAGGTGAGTCTGAGCCGTGGTGATATTATGGAGTAGTTTTACATTAAAGTAACTAAAGACAAACTCTACTTTGATTCAAATTATCTGAATGAATGTGCTCGCTAATTGTTCTGTCAAAAGAATTTACAACTGGAACTAAGACGAGAAATCGAGTATTTGTGTACTGGTGACCACAAATGTCACCACTCTTAAAGGGTCGTGATGGTCATGATCCTTTTCTACCTAATTTAGTGCAACTTCAGTGAAATCAGTGGACATGCACCAACATGCACCTTACTGATTCCTCTCTGCATTAAAGCTCCATAGTGGAGTCTTTGTTATGAATATTTATTGTAAAACACTTCTGTTTTCATTAAAAATGTGAAGATATTCACAAAGTTAATTGCTGGAAAAAGAAGAAAAATGAGAATGAGTAATTAGATAATAGCTGTTGGCAACTGTAAGCTTTTCTAAAGTATTGAACATTGTTATGGAGGCAAAATAATTGCATTTTCATTTTATCATGTTTAGAAATTGCATGATCTCATGATCTTCAAAGATACTGAACATGGGCAATATTATTACCATGGGCAGTAGTATTCATACCAGTTTATATATATGATCTAAGTAGACATCTCTCTTAGAGAAGATAAATTAGTCTTCATTTTTAATACCATGTGTGGGTCTTCAGAATTTATTTATCTAAATTAGATTCAGTACAAAGCTTTCCTGTTTACTTCTGCAACTCATTTGCTCAGGAGAATCAGTTTACCTGATGGACACCTCTCGTGTGATGCCACAGCTCTGTGCCTTTGTAGAGATCCAGTTCATCTTTGTGCAAACAGAGTGAGGCTGTCAGCGTGCAGTTGTTTAAAATAAGCTCCACACTTCACCGATGTGGTGGGTAAGATCATAGTTTACAGATCTACACGGGATTTCAGAAGGAATTCATAGACATTCCTCTGGGGCTTGACCTTGGTGACAGTGTTATTGACATAACTCATTTTCTTCTCCTTTGCACAACGGAAATGTAAAATGCAGCCTTACTAAATAGTCTCTAATGAGGCTGAATAGTTGTTCTTGAGTTGTACAACTGTTATACTACTTTTTTTTTTTTTAATTTAAATGTTATTTATTAACAGTATTCCTATTAGGGTAATTTTCTGTGCAAAGAAATAAAACAACTATCATCGTGTGCAGTTAAGAAATATTTCTAACAGGAGATTATGGAATAAATTCCTTACTTTTGCTTGATGAAGAGTGTGAAAAGGGAAAAAGTAATGTGGGGGTAATTCTGTTTTTCGTTCAGACACTTCTGCTTTCACAATTGATACAAAAATTATAAAAAGCTCTATAGAAACTGGAAACTACAATGTGGTTTTGCATTGTGACTCTTTATATTTTCTCAGTATTACACAGCACAAATTTAGGCACCATTTAAACAACAAATAGATTGCTAATTAGTGGCACTGCTTTTGTTTTTCTATTCTTGAGATTCTGAAGAATCACTAACTGTATTATGAACATTATTTTGCAACAAACTTTGCAGGTCTCTAATTAACTACTATTTTGCTGACTTCTTCCTTTTACACCAAAAAAAGAGCCATGGTCTTGCATTTAAAAAAAGAAAATGCATATCAGATTCTATTGGCTTAGCGTATTGAATGTGTTCCCAGAGATATGTCTGAGAATCTATCTTGTACAGTGATAGTTTATAATTAAAGTTCTTGTTCCCTGGAGGGCTCTAGTTTTGGCTTCCGAAGAGTGAAAATGCAATGTGATAGATGTGTTGCTTTTTTTCCACTTCAGATGGAAGATGTCCATGTCCAGATTTGCCTAAATTACTGCCCACATGTAATCTTTAAAAATTAAAAAAACTCAAAACAAAAAACCTAGCAGTTTGTTTATTTGAAGGAGTTCTGCCAATATTTGGAAGCAACATAAATGCAAGAACAAATGGTTATTTAATTATTTTAAAGCACTAGTGTTGTATTTATTGGCCTGTTTTTTGTGCTAGATTCAGCTGTTGTCACGATGTTTAGTCTTCTTAATACAAAACATAAACACACAGTTAATATCCCAAGGATTTTTAAAATAGATGTCACCTTGTCAGATGTCTGTCAGAACTGACTTTGTTGTGGCAGTTGTGTCAGACTGTTTTTTGTTTGGGTATTGTTCCTTAGTCAGTTCACACAGGGTAAGTCACCTCAGCTATTTCCAGCTCTGTTAAACCTATTTCACCAAGCCCAAAGTGTTCCTTCCTTCCCCTCCTTTTGCAGGTGCTTCTCGCAGGGATGCTCTGCGAAGTCCAGCCCAGCAGGGCAGAACAGGGCTGTCAGGTGGGAAAATCAAGATCCACAGCTTGGCTGATGGGATCACTGCCTGGTTTTGGAGACTCCTTAGCTCAGTACCTCGGTCACGCCTGAGTTCCCAGCCTTGGCTGTGGCTTTGGCACGTCTCTCTCAGAAAGGCAGCACTGCCTTTTGGTCCCTCTCAGAAAGCTCTGCTTTTATTTTGAATGCTCTAATTAGTGGAATTAGTGCAAAAGCATTTTACAGGCAACATCCTGCCTGGAACCATATGTTGGACAATGCTGAGCTGGAAGATACACTCTGGGTCGGGGTTAGTCTGACACACAGGAAAGAGAAGAGTTGTTGCAGAGTTTTGAAATTCTATGTCCTCCAACTTGGAAATGAGGCTGGGCCAGATCCCAGTGAATGTACCCATCAGTTCATTACTTGCTTCTAGAACAGCCTCTTTGAGAGTTAGGTTGACTTTTTTGGTTGGTCTTTTGCTTTTTGGGTTTTTTTCCTCTGTCTTTGGGTATACCAGGGAGTCATACTTAGCTACCTCACTTTCTAAATTCAACATCACTTTAGAATTAGGTGCTTGACATGAGCACAGAGGTTTTGGGTCTCCTGTGACTGAGTCTGATAGTGTCCTTGGGAAAGGCAGTCTGCCAGCTGCAGGTATGCCTATTCCCATTCAGCTTTGCCTGTTTAGATACGGAATAATTTCAGTGTAATCTAAGTGTTCCTCCTGTTTTGAGGAAGACCCATCCCAATCTCCATGGTATCCCCATCTTAGTTTTGCACCAGCCGAGCTGGAGACAGCTGAACACAGATGCAGTGATGTTTGGGGCATCTCTTGCAGGAACAGGCACTGGCCTGTTTGCTCAGGCGCTATCATCCTTCCTTGGAGTCACCTGCCCTTCATCTCCCCATCCTCATCCCCAGCCATCCCCCAGACCAGGGCTCAGCCTTGCAGTGGCTCACTGCAGCTTCCAGAGCAGTGTTGCCCAGTCCCTGTCCTTGCTGCCTTCCTCACCCTGTCAAGGGGGCTCGTGACAGATGACAGAATTGTTTCCTAGCCTGCTTTCTGGGGTTTCTGGCCCTGCCTCCTGCCCCAGAGTTTGGCAATTGCCCTTGCCTGGCGTGCTGAACTCTCCATGGCCAGCTCGAGGGGTTTCCCAGCTGCGGCGTCCGTGGCACGGCGCAGGAATCTGCCTCCAATTAGCTCGGGAGCGCAGCTCCACACATGTTTGGTTCAGCAAATGCTGTTTGTTTGCTGTTTGGGGATGTTTTTCCAAGCTTATGCTTTATTCATAGCATGGGTGACATTTCTGCAAGAGGTGGTGATGTGTCTCTGGGTCTTGGTTCTTCCCTGGTTTTGGCAATGCATTTCGAACAGCTGTAGCAGTGCACGTTAGATAACCTATGTATGAGTAAAATTACAGTGATAACCAGGGGCTTTGGAATTAAATAAAATAAATATAGCCCCAAGTTTTTAAAAACAATAGGGCTTTACTGTGATGAGAGGAATAATTTTGATTCAAAGATGGAATAGATCTTGTTTTTAAATTTAATTATCTGTTACAGTTTTGCAATTATTGTTGGATTACTCATGGGATTAAAATGCCCACCTTTTAAAATGAAAGGTAGAAATGTGGATTTTTAAACATTTCATTTCAAGACCATTAGATACATTATTATCTCAGCTACAAGACAATTTCATATTTGATCTGATCCTCTTTGATCTCTGACAGATAGGAAACAGCCTTCAGTAGTCTCTCTTCATAATGCTTCTTTTTCAATATTCCCATGTCTTGGACTAAATTGCTTCTATTGAATATCTGCAATGGCCCAAATGACCATATTTGAGCTCTGAATTTGTTGTATCTCTCTTCCTGTTTTTTTTTTCTTTTGGCCTGTTTTCAGATTAATAATGTGAGACTAGATAAGCTTCAGGGAAAAAAAAAAAAAAAGTCTATTTCATCATGTTAACCCAATAATGCTATTAGGCAGTATCAAACAAAAAAGCTGTGTGTTTCTCCAGAGCTCTGAGACGAATACCTTTTTTGAAACCTGGAGATTTATATTCCTGTGGGAATGTAAGTGATACCAAGGGCAGCAGATTTTGAGTGCAGCTGTAGTTATCATTAACAGAGGTAAGTATTTGAAGGAATTTTGATATTTCAGCCGTGGTTTATTATCAAGGGTCTCTTGTGTGAAATATGCCAGAATACAGATGAGCATTGATACAGATGAGCATTGAGCATTGATTGATTGATGAGCAAAAGTAGCAACTTTTGGCTTTGTTTAAAAAAAAAAAAATCAAAACAAAACAAAACAAAAAAAAACCCAAAAAAAACAACAAAAAAAGGGCAAAAAACCAAAAGGAAGAAAACTTCTTAAATGCATCATGTTTTGAATATTTAAGAAATAAGTAACCTGGAAATTCAGGTGCTGTGAATCCAAAGACTTCTTTTGTGGAACAAAGCACAGCTATCTACCCTGTGAATGTCTGTATCTGAGTGTGCATGGGTTACTGTTCCATGAATCATGCATCTTTTATATCTTTAGATTGTTATGAATAGAAGAACATTAAAATCACTTCAAAATTTCTTTTACATTGGCAGCCAGAATTTTGGATCAAATACATGGAAAGAACTACAGAAGTGTGGGCATTTCTGAGATTCTGGAGTTCCCATATTACCAAGCAGTAGAGTTTATAATCTCTATATTTTAACCTTCCTTGTCCAGTAATATGGAATAGAAAAATAAGATTTTTATATAGTGTCTAAAGGTCTAAAAAATTAATAGTTTGAAGTACTGCCTTCAGCTTTCACAAATTTAATGGAGAAGTGAAGGTTCACGACGCTAAAGGAGGTGTTCAATAGCTGTGTGTGATTGACCAAAGTAGTTCCATTTGATTTTCTTTTTCCTTTTAAAATTTTTTTTAATAATTTAAGCTGTGTTTTGCCAAATACCAGTCTCAGAACTTTGCACCCTGCACTCTGACAAGAGGCAGCAGGATAAAAGTGATGGGAAGAGAGGCTTTAGCAATGTTTTCTCCTTTTGCCGCTCTCCCAAGGCAAAACTTGGAATCTCTCTGAAGCCATTTGCCAGCATTTACTATTAATCTCCAGGCTATATCTATATATTGAAATTTTTTAAAAATTTTAATATTTCAGTGGGCCATGTAAATAAGTCTGCTGTCCAGCAATTTTTCATGTGAGATGCAATGCAACCAAATTGTATTGTGATTTTACTATTGCAAAATCTCTTTTTTTTTTTTTTTAATTTACTAATATTTTATTTTTCTGAAGGCAGAGTGGATGCAGACAATGTACCTGCCAAAGTCAGAGAGACTGCAGACAGAGGTTCCAGTTTTTAAATTTCCAGGGCTTTGTGTATTCAGATTCAGGCATTCTAACTTTGAACATGCAGATATCTTACAGCCATTTAATCTTGCAAAGACAAAAGCCATATTGGCTGGAAGAAAATATAGAAATGCACTCTATAAGGCCATGAAAGAATGTCACTGCATTACAGCAGCTTAACAAGTTATCATACATCAGCTGAGGCTTTGTAATTGTCTGTCTATGCACTTGAGCTTGCCCAGAGTGAGCTAAACATCCATATGCTCTAGGGATTACTCATTAAATGAAGCATTATGTTTTAGTACTGAGAAATCTCTGCTGTCCTTCCATTATTTTCTGCTTAAATGACAAATTTCTTCTGCATAAGAGTAGTTTTAATTATGCCATTTGCTGTGTGTATATGTTGGATGTTTTTCAATTGCTCGTGCAGACTGTAGACAAGCACATACATGTGTGCACACAACATTTTCCCTACTATAATTTGGTATTTCTGGCACTTTGCAATAGTAGGGTCAAAGCCAAACTGTCGCTACCTCTGGAAAGTCTTAAAAGTTGCTGTAATTGAAAAAGGCGGTGTAACTTTTCTGTTTTAAAACCTAATAAAGACTTTTTTTTTTTTTAGAAAGTGTAATGCTTTTCATCATTGTTTCAACATTAGTTTTTGATGAAGTCATGAAACTTCTGAATTTGTGTATTTTTTGAAACAATTCTGAAACTCATTAGGCAGTAACAGAAATGCCTTTACATTACCTTGCTTCACTGCAGATACTAATTTAACTTGAAATTTGATTTTTGATAGATGTAGTAAAAAAAATGAAATTATTCTGAATTTCTAAGTAAATATAACTAATTTGACCCTCCAGAATAATTACAGTTTATAATACTGAATTGAAAAGTTTGTGGTTGTAAAATTAGAGGAACTTTTTTGATAGGGCTTACTGTTGTAGTTCTGTGAGATGTAACCCTTTTGGATATTTCCTGCCCCTCATGATTCACTCTGTTGCTAATGAAGTTATGTTCTGACAGGCCTCTACATTAATGCCTATGCCTGTATGAAGCACAAGTATGGAGTAAATAAAGCACAATTGTGTCAAGTATTTATATTTGTCTACTGATGCACTAGAATCTAACAAACTCAAAAGAAGAATCCCTTTCATGAGCTGTAAATTTCAAAAGTTCTGACCTATCGACTTCATGAGAGTAAAAATTCTCCTGTGGGAGTAAGATGTTCATCATGTCTTAACAGAAAGTCCAGGAGTCAGGGAACACCTGGCTGGAATAAACAAGCAGCTCATCCAGTCTGCCATTCTGGCACCAAGAGTGGGTAAGACCAGATTTTTCAACGGAAGGCATAAATCTTCACAATTATGCTGTTCTGTATTGCAAGATGGTGTTTCTTACATCACTCACACCTTAAAACATGAAGGTTAATAGAGCTTATAACTCTGTTTCCTCATAGTCAGTTTATAGCATAAATCTTAAAGTACATTTCTTAAATTATTCAGTAATGTTGAAAGCAGATTTTAAAGCTACGTTATCAACTGGTGCAAAAGTAAAACCCTTTACCCCCACACCTCCTTTACTAGAGTAAAAGTTGTGAATATGAGAAAACCTGGCCATTTCAGTGAACTAAAAGTGAATTTTAGTGCAGCATGAGAGAGACAAAGGGCCTTGTCAAGGAGAACGTGACAGATTTCCCCAACTGCTGGGTGCTGGGATGCCTTTTCCATTCTCCCTGCCTGCAGATATTCACCAGTTCATGGGGGAAACCCTTCTGCTACCAATGTTGAGCCACTGGTGGCTGTGAAACCTGAAGAGTTTGTCTTTCACTGATCTCAGTTCTAGTTTTGCTCCACCCATGTCTTTGCCAGCCTTGGCAAATACTTGCTCTGTTGAGTTGAACTTACTTTGTTCAAAGCTGATCCTGGATGCTCACCAAAGATTTAGTTGTGAAATATTATGTCTCATCTTGTGCACTGACCATAGCAAGATATTTTTCTTTAGCAGCAAACACTCATTAAAACTGATGACTACTGTCACCTTCTTAACTTTCTCTTGACCAATTTTCACCTAATTTCTCACTCACTCCATGAGACAAATATACAAAATAAAATAATAACGTAGCATGTGAAATGCAGCTAATGTTGAAACTGTTGGATGATCATCACAACTAAATCAGAATTTTCTTTTTTTTTTTTTTTTTTTATTGCCCAGTGGGATCTACTGTCTGGCTAATATTATGAAGGTGGTGGTGTATGAGGGGAAATTAATACATTATCACATTGCACTGTTGGTATTGGAAGTGGTTCTTCACACACTGGGTAGCAGAAGTATAAACTTGTTTGCCAGATGGTGTTGGAGATGCAAGAATTTTACAAGGGCTCAGAGGGATGCTGGACAAGCACTTGAAAGTGATATCTACTTGGGGTTGCAAAATAGACAGGCCACAAGAGGCTCAGGAAATGTCCTGAGCTGAAAATAGATGGAGAGGAGGGGGAGCACTAAGGGTAGGGAAATATAATATACAAATGTTCTATAATTATTCTTCTTGCTGTTGAACAGAGACTACTAGACTGGATGAGCCTTCAGTCTTGCCATTACAAACATTTTTATATTCTTATTTAAGAAATGAGTTGTTGTGTGAGAGGATTTTTCTGGAACATGAAATGAATGTTGAAGGCGGAGAAAACCCAGAACTAATTACATGTAGAAGAATAGTAATATGTTTTGTGATCCATATTGCTAAGGAAAAAATTGAGACACAGCTTTAATGCTGAAAGAAGATCAAATGTGATTACTTTCTCAGTTACTGACTGCATAGGTTTGCAGTCTTGCCTTTTTAGCTTTTATATTTCACCTGACATTACTGTGAGGAATAGCTCTTCACTGCTTTTGTAGTGATTTCTACTGGTAGTTCTCCAAGTTCATATTGAAGGCATTTTCTGGTCCAGCTGCTTATCTCCTACATCCTACATGCTTCTTTCTGAATCTGTACCAGAACACAAGTTCCATAACTTGCACTACAGTACACATATACTATTGATAAAGAAAAAAATGGCTGTAGCACTATGTCTGCTAAAGATATTCTTCTTTTTCAGAAAAAAAAGAAGACTTTTTCCTTATTTGGAACAATTAAAAGAGACATGGTCAAGTTATAGTTCATGGGTCAGTTTAGTGACTCATGATATTGAAATTTATTATGCATGTAAGGCATTTATTTTAATCTTGTTTTTTCATTTGTCTTATCCTTTGTTGAGGCTGGCCTTGCATGCTGAATTCTTATCTTTTTATTGTTTTGTGGTTTTTAATGTTTACAGAAGCACTTCTGAAAAACAGGAGTGTGGCTGAGGTGCCTCTAAAGAAACAGAGATGGCAGGGCTTGAGTGGGCTTTTTAAATTCACTCACTCTGCATGTCCTGACTACCAGAGCTGGGTTATAGCTTGTAAAAGTCACTAGAAACAGCTGACTTTCTTATCATCCACAAAATTTAAATTTGGATCTGGCAGAATTTTTGTTGCCAAGAAGTTTAAGAAAAAAGTTACGGTTATCATTGTTAATATTGCTGTTCTTAGTATTATTAAGATTAATGATGATGGTGACAATTTTAACTGTCCTTACTCCCAAAATTGCTCTACTTGATATTAAGAAGACCAAAACTCTGCTGTAGTGGGGTTTTTTTTTGCATATTTTAATGTTTTGACAGATAATATCAGCTACAGACTTTTATCAGCTGTCTGAAGTTACTGCTTGCTGATCATTAGCATGACTACAACCCATGATCTTACAGAGACTCTGAAACCATTCAAGAATAAGTTCTGTGAGAAGGCATTTTTCCAGAAAGTCCATCTGTAAGAAAAACTGCTTTTTGTGTCCTCCCAATGCATTAGGGGCATGAGACAATAGAAATTTAACAATCATTTTCTTGGTACAAGTTATTAGTCATCTTTGTTCTTTTGAGGTGATATTTTCAGTGGCTTTTTTTTTTTTTTGGCATCAGTGGCACTTCTGTCACCATCTGGCTTAGTCAATTTAAGATCTCCAGAATAACAAAACTCACAGTTTGCATCTATGGCTCTATGTTGTCTTGGTGTCCAGAGAAATGTGACTATTCTGCGTTTCCTAGAAAGGGCGTTGTGAGACCTCAGCCCGCACTGCACATTACACAGAAGGAATTTGTAATGAGCTCTTTCTGTGCCTCAGGAGGAGCACAAAGCAGCTGGAGTGGGACTAAGGGTCTAGACAGCTGAGCTCAGTGGGGATGGAGGATGGTCAGCACCACAGAGAAAATGTTCGATAGCTTGTCAATTCATGACCCTGAGGTCTGAGAGGCTTCCATTCCCTCAGACAAATGCTGATCCCCATTAATATGAATGGTTGAACTTCATTTGACATCAGTCAGTCCAGGGTCTGAGTGCAAGTACATTATTCCCCATGCCATTAATGCAAGTCACATACCCCAGCCGGGCAGACAAGGGAAATAGAATTTTCAGTAGTCATTGTTGTTTTGCTTTGCAGTACTGTGTGGAGGTGGTCAATTCCTCATGCTTGATTGTCTTAAAGATATTTGTTGCATTTTATAAAGTTCATCTGCAAACTTGTGCTTGCTTCTTAAAACTGATATGCTGTGTCATGTAGCCCATTTGGCTGAGTAAAAAGAAGCATGTCATGTTTAAGATAGTGACACTGATAATTAGCTGTTAGTATCTAATTCCACTCTTTTTTTCACTTCAATTCCTCCTAGAATATCTACTGAGTATATTTAGCATCAGCTTCCCCAGCTGAAATAATAGGGACACATTTCCTCTGCAATGACTCAATGATGTATGTACTAGTTACTGTATATTTTAAGTTGAATGTATGAAAGGTATTATATAAGTTTTGAAAACTATATTAGTAGTGTTTTACTGTTCTCTAGGCACAGGAGTTTTGATTTTGCATTGTGATTTAAATAGAAAAAAACCCACTAAAAATCAAGGCTTAAGTTGCTTAATTGGTTGTCACGTATCTCATTTTAGGGATGGTTACCATTTAGTTTGCTGAAGGACTCAAAGACTCAGATTCCTTTTGAACAGCCAATATCTAGTTTTTCTGATGATTTATTCATAGCAGTTTGGTTTTTGCAATTCCTTGTGAGAAAGTTGCCCTTCATGGGATCTGTCTATGTAAAGTTGTTGTATAATGCATGCTCATTTGCTTAGTTATATCTGTAAGCTCCAGCTGTGCCCATCACTTGCTAAATCTGTCATTGAAGGATTTTGTTTTAAATTCTGCCTGGCTTTGTTTTCAGATGTCTCTGAATTCCTTCCTGTGTTGAGTCACAGCTGTGAAAAGAGAAATCTCCCTCTTTAATTCAAGGGGTCAGTGGTTTAAAAGCACTAAAGCCTGGTGGGGAGTGGCTTAAGGAAGGTAGTTAATCATGGTGATCCCAAGGCTTCATAAACTTACACAAGGCTCATCTGACAGGAAGAGTCCTGGATATCTTCAAGCCCTGGTTTCTTTGAGGAGTAGCTATTTTACCAGGGAGTGGAATCCTCTATGGAACAAGCACCTGTGGTGGGTCTTTGCCACCTGCTCAGCCGTGGCTATAGAAACACAACTTAATCTTCACCACATCTCTTTTTCTAGCTAAGCCAGCCTGGAGCCCAAATCCTTTCTCGTCATTTTTTCCCCCACAAGGCTGAGAAATATTTAATGTGGTAAATACAATGGCTTCTACTTCTTGGTGCCATTGGGAGATAATAGACTGGCAGGAAGAGTTGCTGATCTGGACAGAAAAGAGAGGTCAGCCCGGAACATGCAGATGGTCTTGTGTGCTGGGTGAGCAGAAGTCATTGGTGTGGTTTGGGTGTCAGCAGTTCATCCAGTGGCATTTCTCACCCAGCTTCTCCAAACCCCACTGGGGGAATCCTGGAATAAATCCCCTTCTTGTCTCATCAGAGCAGGCAAAAGCCTTATTTCAGATATTGTGTTAATAATTTTGACACTCAGTTCTGTGCTTAGTTTTTGTGGGATGGGCAAACCAGGACCATGTGGGTGAAGTGTATCTGGAAGCTGTGAGATACTGAATTAAGTTATACAGCTAATGCAGTGCCTGCACCTGTGCTGGGTGTACTCCACTTGTCCTATGCAAATATTGCTATTCTTGATACAGGGCCATAATATTCTTGATATTATGTGCCTATGATTCAGTTCTTGTATTACTTCAGCTTTTGACAGTTTCATAAAAGAAAAGTGCTCCTGTTTTCAGTCAGATTTTAGTAGTAAAGTAGTTAATTCATAAGCAGATCAGGTAGACATTGCCCTCATCAGAAGAGGCTTTTGGGAAGATAGAGAGTAGAAAAAGTCATTTGATGGCTGTCAGACATCTAAGTCTAAGTGGAAGGGTGTTGGATGTTGAGCAAGACCTTCCATGTGTGATTCAGTTCAGTTACTCATTTGTCCATTGACTGCTAAAGGAAGTAGTAGAAAAATTCGGCTTGAAGGAGACACAAGGAAGTCATATGGTTTCGTTTGTATTTCAAAGGATGGGAAACTTCAGCTTTGGATCAGATTGCTTAGAGCTATGTCCAGTCAGGCTTCAAATATCTGCAAAGATGGAGAATCCATGACTTCTCTGAGCTCCTGTTCCAGTGTTGACAACCCTTTTAGGGAATGAAACCTCAGAACTCCCTCAAGATTGAGACTGCCTTATCATATTAGGCGACATATGACTACTGGGGAAAAGAAAATGAGAAATGGTGTTTTACATCCTACCTTTTTAATATTGATCTTCTGGTTATGGCAACTAACTGGTTAACCATCTAAATATCTTTCCTTTTTTTCTGTGAAATACTGATTCAGCCTTGCACACTGTGTCCTCACTTTGTCCTTATGAGACAAAGGAAAGTTATTGTGATTTTAAACTAAAGTGAAAGTATTTCTATGTTGAATGGAGGAGGTGACGCCTGAATGCTTGGTATCTTTTTCAGTATGGCTGTTTCAGATTCCAGGAACTGTCATGACAGCACCCTTCACAAGGCAGCTTAAAAATAGACCATCAAAGCAGCTATTGCACCAAATATAAATTGATTTCTGCTGTGACACAAACAGAAAGTTTTTTGAGGGTCAGATAGCAGCATGTTGTAACCCTTGAAAATGGTAAAATTGATGATCAGAGGACACAGGACTGTTAAAGCTTTGATAACCTGCTGTCTGAACTCACACTGGCAGCATGCTATTCCTTACGCAGCTCTGTGAAGTTCTTTATAGAAAATGAAACTGTGATTGCTTGTAATTTTCTGCAGTTTGCACAAGCACTTAAATCACGAATAAAGCACTGGAAGAAGTGATATGTGAGTCATGGATCTCGCTGCAGGAGTTACAAGTCTGTTGTCCTTGTGGAGAAGGTTGGCTGTGTGACTGGGGAGATGTGGGTACTGGTCCTGACTGCTAGTGTGACCTTATCCAAGGGATGTCATCTCCTATGGTAGCATTGAAAGAAATCCAGTTAACTCATAATGACAAGGATAGAGGGTAGAGAATTGAGGCATTAAAGCTTTTAAACTGCTCAGATGCTGGAGATGATGAATACCTGAGGGAAACCCATCAAGGGGAATAGGTCCTCATTGAGTCAGTGACTTGTGTAATTTGTTGACTTGTGGGATTTGTTGTAGAGGCTCTGCTGATTCTTTGTCGCACATACTCCAAATTTAAATGAAATCAAATGTTTAAAAAAAAACAGGAAGAAAGCAAATGTGTTCAGCCTAACAATAAAATAACTGGGGTAATGGGCAAACAGAGATCATTGCTCTGCAGTGTACACGTTCATATGTGTATCACTTTACATTTTGGCTGCACAAAATGCTGATCCAAAATTAGTTGGACAATGGATTTAGAAAAAACCTTCTCCAATAGACTTCAAGCGTATAGTCATGAATTATTAAATCAATTTGTTGGAAGTGTAAATTAAAATCCTTCCGGCATGTCTTTCCCTATAGTGCAGTTTATACATTAAATCCTGCAGACTGCTGTACAGAGTTCACTGACAGTGCATCAAATAATGAGGCCATACGTTGATGAAAGGCATTTTAGGAAAATATGCCATTGGATATACAGCAAACACATTTGATCAAAGCCCAGCTGCCGTATGAAGTACACATTTTTTAACCATTGCTAAACTGTATTAGCCTGAATTCTTTTGAAAACTATGATTTGACTTATTTGACACAGCTGACAATAAACTAAATAGTGCTGGCAGTTAAGGAAACATCCTATCAGGATTTGTAAAATAGAAATAATAAAAAAAATGTTTGATTATGTTAAGATGCCAATTACAACGGGCCTCTAGTTGCCTCTATTTACCATTTGTAATATTCTGGTTTTATCTGAGAGTCTCATAGATACAGATCTTTAGATACAGCTGTGAGTGCCTGCAAGCATTTAAATGAAATTACAAACTCCTTGGCAATTTATTAACATTAATGCTTACATCAGATAATCTAGCTACAAAATTTAGCACAATAAAGCATTGTCTGTGAAATGAAATTAATATTTAAAATATTTAGTAAATGTAAATCTTTGTTCCTTTATTTCTTTCTGCTTTGGGGAGGGTTTGTTTTGGGGTTGTTTTGATTGAGTTTTTGATTTAGTAGGGTCTGCTGGGTTGTGACTGTGTGCATGATCTGCAGGTTGTGCCTGCACACAGAGTTGGCTGGCTGGTGGTGCCTCAGATGTGCGTATGGCTGAAATATATTGTAAAATATTGTGTAATATATTGCTGTACTGTGCAATTAATGGAGCCATACAGCACTAGGAGCTGGCTGAGGTCTGGATTGCTTGGATCAAGGACACAAGAGCCCCAGCTACTCGCATCTGTGGATGTATCCATGCAGACAGCTTGCTGGCTGTTCCCTTCAGAGCATGCACTGTTATCCACCTTGCTGCTGTATCCTGCAGAGCAGTAAGTCTGGATTTGATATATCACAGATTTCACCAGAGTGCTGCACTACCTTCCCATCAAGCTGGGTTTTCCACAAATGTACTGAAGCCATAATAGGACATGTTCAAGTAACTAATCTGTAGAATACCCCATTGCCACTAGTCACGGGTAACGCCCAAAAATATCAGCCAGTTCAGACTTCTGGTCCCTGCTAGAGGATTGATGCTTCACTCCTGCATATCTTGGAAGGTCTCCTATGAAGGGAAATAACAGAGAACGGTTTTTCCGTAGCAAAACACTGGCAAGAATTCCTGGAGGTGAAAATGAGACTGTAATCCTTCCTTTGTGTTGGCCAATGTAGGTTTGTGTTTCTTCCAGCGGAAGAATGGTGGTTTTAGGGTCAGTGGTTTAGGTGGCTTGACAGTACTGCCTGGGGTTAATTCAGGCTGCAGCAGGACAAATGCAATCTGCTAGAGTTTAAATGCTCAGGCAGGTCTCCCCAAAATGAGCATTTATTTTCTCTGATGGCCATCATGACATTTTTCTGGCTTTCCAGTGTTTTCTCAAGAGCAGGCCAAGGCTGTTCCACAGGCAAAGCTTCCTGCAAGTGTTGTCTCCCTGTCTCCTTCACTCAGAGCTGAGCCAAACCACCCCAAATGCTGCAGGTGGTGACAGACATTTCAGAGGAAAATTCTGTCTCTCTTTGAAACCTTTCAGACGTCACAGTACTTGGCAGAAAGGGTTTCCATCTAGTCTACCTTTTCATTAATGTCTCTAGGAGTTTTCATGCTACTGCCTTTTTCTTTTCTTGGATACCAGAGTTACAAAACTCATCTTAGAATCACTTTTCATAGCGTTGGTGGTTTTTTTGGTCTGCTGGGGAAACATGCTGTACTTAAAATAATGTAACACTGAGGTTTGGCTTAGGGCTCCTTTTGATTCTTATGTGTTGCTAAATCGTGCCTTACACTGCCTTCTTCTTTGGCTTGTGTTTGGGTTTTGTTGTTTGTTTTTTTGTTGTTCGGTTTTTTGTGATTTTTTTTTTTATGATCAGACTTGTAGGGCGTTCTCATGTCCTTCTAAACAAAGACCCTATGGAAAACAGTTCTTATGGACGTAATACCTGAAGTCATAGTTCCTTCCCCAAAGAAAATAAGAAGAAACAAGAGGAAAAAGAACCCATAAGAGCTACATGTGCATCTAACTTTAGAGTGAAAGGCATGTTGGTATTTCTGTGCAAAGATCCCAGCTTCACATCTGACTGGTGGGACATTTTATTTATGTGGCTACCTCCTCTTGGAAATATCATTATCAGATGGCAAATTGCTTTCCATCCCATCCTTTTTCTTGAACAATAGATCCTGTTTGAGAAACAGACTACAGAATGTAAAAAGCTATGAGTCTGGTTATTTTTGGTGGGGTTTTTTTGACCTTTTTTGGATTTTTTTTGTGGGGTTTTTTTTGGGTTTGTTTTTGTTTTGTTTTGTTTGTTGGTTTGTTTTTTTTTTAGGAGACACAACATACAAATAATTAAGGTTAGAGAATAACATTTGCTTTATCATCAGACTTGGATTTATGTGTTACATGTCCAAAAGATATAATGCCACAGATAAAATTTCCAGAATCACCGTTTGTAATGATAATATAACACGTCTGTGTGCATGGCTGTCTATCTGCCACTTTCTGAAAAGATTACTTCTGTGTCTGTGTGAAATCTTGGGGTGTAATCCTGACCTCACTGATGTTGACCTGAAAAATATCCTGATACCTTTTGAGGATGAAGTGCTCATTTCCTATGTATAAAATTTTAAGTGCCCAACAGTAAATTTCATGGTCAGGTAAGCTCTTCAGAGCAATGTGACACAGACATTCTGTAAAGTTTCTACCATTTCTACACTGTTTGTCTCCAAACAGACTACATGCCTGTTAGCAATGCTTCCACCAGTAGATTCCCTTCAGAAAGATGCTGAAAAGTATGAAAAAGTAAACAAAATAAGGGAGTTCCTTCCTTCTTCTTCTCTCATGTTTCACTTCCTTAGTCACCATTTTTACTTGAGCTTGAGTTAATCTCAGCAAAAAATCAATGGAATCCTCAAATGTATTTTCTCTGTCTGTTGGAGAGCTTTATTTGTTATCAGATGGTTCTCTGCAATAAGGTTTTTTGCTGACTCTCTTCCCTCAATTGCATTCTCATTGTCTCTCAGACTCTTCATTTTTCTTTGCTCTATTTGGTTCTTCTCAAGTGGGAATCAGAGCAGTGATTTTTCTTGCCAAGTTATTGGTGTTGAATGGATAGTGTGTAAATCCTGTGAGGAGCTCAGTAAAAATTAAAGCTTTTTATAGTTTATAGTTTTGCAAAACTCATTGTAAGCTGGTTTATGCTTCTTATGAGTCTTTGCTAATCGTTTGTGTATTTAACAATAGCAAAGTCTGATCTATGGCAAAACCTCATCTAAAACAGGTACACAAAACCCAGTGATTTAAGCAAAACAAAATGAATAAAAAAATTGCTTACTGCAGGCTCACATAATGTTTTTTGATTATACCATTGTCTTTTTATTCATTAATTTCTCCGGGTGTTGGCAAGGGAGGTAATGCTGATCCGGGGTTTGTGTAAAAAGCAGTATTTTTCTGAATCCTGAAAGAGAACATTTTCTGGACTATAAACAGCACAAAACCTACTTAATAAGTAGGAGAATAGTGATGAATAATACTGTTTACCCATTCTTGGATAGAGTTAGCTTTAACTGAGATTTCACAATGAAGAGAACAGCATCTTTTGCCAAATAATAAACAGACCATCTATCTAAGGGGTACAAGAACATAGTTTCATTGTGCTCTGGATAAATGTCATCTTTGTTATTGAAGAACTAAGTTAAGAATGTTAAGTAAGTCTAAAGATGTAATTTTATTTTTAGTCTATCTGATTTTCTAAGTTACTAATCTGAGCAATGTATGCTTACAGTTTTCCCTCTTATTAACAAAGACAATTCAATATCCAGTTCATGATTATAGTACAGTCTTGAACCACACAGCAGACAACCACAATAAATTTTCTTTTGGAATTTCTATGATAATTTCAAGGTGAGACATCTGCATAATGCATTGGGCACATATATCTGTGTATCTGTAGTTAAACTAACATGCTTTAAATTTGTGTGCCTGTAGATAAAGTACATACACTTAATAAAGTGATTATAAGGAGATAATGTACTTTTCAATAAATATGAATTGTAGGTGGGGTAATTTTTGTTTGTTCTTGTAGCTGATCAGTTTTAAATCTTTTAAAGCAATATGTTTGTCTGAAAGGCCACTCATGCTATTTTGTTGATGTCTGGAAGGGACATGTTTTGCTCTCTTCTGACTCCATAGACCAAAATAAAATAAAACCCCATGATCTCAAACAAGGATAGATGAGGAGAAGAAAGAAAAACCCTCACATCAGTTATAGAAAATAACCTATTGAAGCTACATGGCCTAGGCAATTTACTCATTAGATTTATAATGAATTTTTAAGCTTATAGTGACTAGGTTGCTGTAGATTTTCAGTTGTCACAATTTGCAGCATTGCTATTAGATTCACTAAAACCCAGCCATAATTCTTAACTGGAATATAAAATTCTGAATTTTAAAATTACCTTGGAAAACTAGTGCTGGAAATAGGTTTTTTAAAATTATCCTCCAATTCCATAAAGGCTTTTTTAACAGGATTAACCTAGAGTTTAATGAATACAATTTAAAAAGTGTGTGTTTGCAGATGGGTCACAGTCATTTCAGCTCGGGACTTCGTGACGCCAGGAGAAGTCGGAAACTACCCAGTATTTGTGAATGCAAGATTTTGCATTTAGATAGGTTTGAGCTGAACGATCTGAGAAAGCTCCCCTAAGCACAGAGCTCCTTACTGTCTGCGTGTGCGAGGAGGCTGAAGAGCTCTGTTTATTGCCACAAAGGGCCTGGAATAAATTATGTTTAGCAAATTGGCTCCAGGTTTTCTCGTTTCAGACAGTAGCTTCGGAGCAATCCCTTTATGGGCTCCACTAAATGTGACCGATTGCGGGGAGGTGACACCTCGTGCCAGGGACGTGACATCGCGCATGTGCCGGGCGGGCCCAGCCGCTCTCTGTGGCGGGATGGCACCGCGGCTCCGCTCTCTGGTTTTTGGCACATTTACCACAGCCCGTTCCGAATTGATGTGGGGTCCGAGCAGGATGGAGCCAGGCTGCTCAGCCCCCTCAGCCCTGTGCCTCCCGCCCTGCGTGGGGCAAAGAAAAGCTCCTTTATTGCTCTGGAGATGCCGCTCTTTCAGCGAGGTGTGTGCGTGGCTTCCTTCCCCGGTCGGGCTTGCAGGCGATAATTAACACAGTGCAGAGCTATTTCCTAGCTGAAGCCAAGGTGGAAAAGCAGCTTTAGCCTCAGCCTTTTTCTTTTCAGACTCTTTTTCCTCATTTATTTTGGATCTGTTCATGGTGAGGAAGTTTTAGAATGTGTTGGTCCTTAGCTGAAGTATCAAAGAACGAAACAAACCAGTGATTTTTCCTTCTCTGACCAAATTCTTCTTACTTTTGAGGGGAGGAAGGAATGGGGGAGTCAAATTTGGTTTTATGTTTTATTTCTGCTCTTGGGACTGTGTGCTTCTGATCAGTGTGACTGTGGGTCCTTTCAGTACAGGGCACTGATTGACATTGCATGTGTTACAGAGAGGAAGGATATTTCCTGAAGATTAATGGCAAAGTGACTTGGCCTGAAGTTCATTAACCTGAGCTAGACTGTTGGAAGGACTCTGTGTGGAAGCTGGAATTGTATTAGACGATGATCATAAACTAAAAATATATGTGACAATCTGGCCAGATTGCAATGAATCTAAAGACAGGACAGGGTTGGCTCGAGCTCACAGAGCAGCTGCCTCCAGTGTAAACTAAGCGCCTTGTGAAAGCAAATGGTTTTTCACAGACATTATTCAAATAGAAGGGGAAAGGGAAAAAAAAACCCAACCAAAAAAACCCAAAGGTTCCCATTAGCAAAAAAAAAGCCTAAAATGAAAAAGTGAGGTTGTGAGCTATGGCCAAAGGCCCAAGTTTGGTGCTGATTCTCAATCAATTCAGCAAATGACAGTGCATTGACACAACTGGATTTTTAGTCAAATTTATTCTTGATTCCTCACAGTAATTTGCTTCAAGAAAATGAGCCCCAAATCCTTTGGTGAATTCCCTGTTGGCTGAGGCCCAGACCTTCAGGCCATTACTTCTCTCAACATACTTCTCTCCCTTTTAATTGCTTCTTTTTGAAGTATGGTTTGTCACTATCATCCTGCTGAAGATGAACAGGGCTGGTGTCTCATCTTCATATGTTCTTTCCCCTCCTCCCCTCCCCTTCCTTTCCCCTTCTTCCCCCTAAATAAAGTTCTTAAAGGCAATTTAACCCTGTGATAGTCTAATCCAGATCAGTCCTTCCTCAAATAGATGTGTGGGCACAAAAGAAGTAAGGGTCTTTTCTTAGGATCTCATACTGTAATAAAGGGAAGGGAAGGGAAAGATGAAACAGGCATTTCGTGTTTGTCTGTTTTCTCTCCATGTCATCTCACGAACATGCACTCCCACTTGGCCAAGAGTTGTGCATTCAGACACTGAATGTGAGTGTTGAAGAGGGGACTGAGAAGAAAGAAGCTCAGTGTTCTGCAATAGGAGCTGCACTTTGGGCATTTTACAAATTGTTTCCCTCTTGCTCTTTCACCATCGTGCTCTTCTTGCACTTCTTTGTCTTTTACTATTGACAGAAGGTCTGGAGGCTCAGGAAGCCCAAGTTTAATCTGAGAGAGATTTCCTCTTTCAAATATTTCCATCCTTCCATGCCAGGAAGGAGGAACTGCCTGCATCAGGAGGTGCTGAATTGGTTCTGGGTGCTGAATTGGTTCTGGGTGCTTCTGTAGCTCACAGAGTTGCCTGGCCCAGTGCTGCAGGAGCTGGAATGCCAGAGCAGGGGCCACAAGCTGTGCTGCATTTCTCATGGGCTTGTAAGGAACCTCTCCTTTGATGTCTGTGCAAGTGCTGGCTGATGTGAGCACTAGGATTGCTCTTTTAATTAGGCAGTTCCAGTACCTTCCAGAAAAGAATTTCCATGGCAAGTCATGAGCCATTAATCTCTTGACTAGACATAACATTTCCTTACTTCTTGGTTTTACAGCATTACTCAAACACTGATATTTGTCATTTCACCAGCCATCTCCCTTGACCTCTAGCATCATGCACTTGCAGGAGGAAGGATCTGGTCTTACAAGTATTTTCATACTCTGTTCTCTGTGATTTATTAACCATCAAGTTTGCCTTCAGAACTCAAGATGCCATTTCAAACAATTTCATGTGCAAAAGTGGAGTTATTGGGCAAAAGGGATCCTTGAGCTGAGTACAAAGGATACCAGGATTGATGTTGCTGTTTTCTTTTCAACTACTGTGCTAAGTGTGTGACCTTGAGGAAATAGGTTCACAGCAGCTTTATGGTTCTGTTTTTGCATAGGGAAAATAAGGACAGTGATAATTGCTTTAATTTGTAAAACACTTAAAGATTTATGGAATACGAATGACACTTATTAAGTGAAAAGTGCTGCAAAGCTGGCTTAGTTGCACACTGTGCTAACAAAATCTCGTATCAGCCTATTGACCCCAGCCTGAAACACTTATTAAAGTTTATAGGACATTTTGGTGGATGAGTTGCAGTTATTCTGCTGGAAATATCATACTGAAAGTGCTTTTAAATCCATCATCCACATTGACTTTTTTTTCCTATTAAAACTACACACAACTGCTTGTTCTATCCAATTTTCTTAGGTTATTTGTGAAAATTTTGATGGTTATGTACTCATTGTTAACTCCGCTTGTACCCCCATGGCATCTGAGACATTACAGTTCATTCTAGTCATAGCATAAACATACAGTAGCTTTTGTACTGAGATAAGGAGTTATAAAACATTAAGATATCCAGTGGACTGGTATGAACTAACAAGTTGCATGGTCACTTTTGAATGGGAAATGTTCTTTTTGTGGATACTGCATTAATTTAATTTGTGCTTGAACTTCAGCTATGCTAGACACTGGTGTTTGAAAAGTTTACATATTTTTCCAATGTCAAAATGTGTAAATTTAATATTAAAGAAACAAAACATTTTTACTTGTACTAGAGAAAAAATACTTTTGTAGGCAAGAAATTAAATGAGCTGCTTTTTAAAGATAGGTCTGGCTTGCTTACACAATTATTATTTATGCAGTAATGCAGGTTTACAGATGTTTTCCTTTTTTTCTTCCAGATAAAACTTAGGTTGTTTGAAAAGTGGGGAGATATTTCACCATAGTGCAAAAGAAGATACGAAGAAGAAAGCAGAATGAGAGCTTTGCAAGTGCCACATGCCTGCAGCCTGCTGTCTTTAGTGATGCTGTTCTTTCCAGTCACTGGAACATCAAAACAAAATATCCCAAGACTGAAGCTTTCCTATAAAGGTAAACTTTTCAGTATTTTTTTCTGATTCTGCCTCTTTTGTTTTGATGTGATGTTGCCAGCAGTTCATTTGTATTACTAGGAAAGCAAAACACTGTTCCAGAAATACATAATAGAAGCCTTAAGGATGGATGAATTTTGCCCAGGGATGGTATTAAATTCTGGGGTTTTTTTGTCATGTAGGGGCATATGTTTCTGAAATATAACTCTCTTTTTAAACTACTATTTTTGTTTGCTCCAAGAGGATATTAACAGACTACATAAATTAGAGGGGAGTGGTACTTGAAACACTCTGAGGTGCATTGGAGATATTTCCATGTGGCTGGTGAGGATGATGTGAGACATGGAGGACATTCACATCTTCCTAGAGCATCAGAGAAAGTCGAGAGAGCTGCCTCAAGTGTTTCAAGGGGACTGACATTTATTTTTGTAATTCTTTTTCTATCACTAAGTTGGTATGTTAAACTCTTCGTATGTGGTTTTCTTTCTCCCTGCCTCTTTGGATCACAAAAGCACGTTTCTCTGTGGAATTTCTTAGTCTTGTGTGTAGTTCTTGTTGAGAATGGTTCCATCTGAGGGGTTTCAACACAGATATATTTATGTATTAATGGACAATTTTTAAAAGAAGGTAAATTTCTTGTTGCTTTGAATGTAGAGTACACCTCCACAGGCACCGAGATATGTCACTGATGCTGTCTTCTTTAGCTAAAACAAATGCTCTCCAGTTAGTTATGTTTCAACTGTGTCAGCACCCTGCCCTTATGGGAGCTATTTCTGCTCTGTTTTTCAAACTTATGTCTTCCTATGCATTGCAGAATTGCAGTCAGGATGGTGTGATGGGACAGGCTGTAAAGCCTTCATCGGGGCTTATGATACGTTTATCATGAGTTTAACACCCAGAGGAATTTATTGAGTAAGCAGAATGACATGCTATTTATTTACAAGCTGCTCCTTTGCTAGATTTGCATGCCACTGTGCATGCTATTCCACTGTGTATAGATGTGTTTGGATGTGTTTGTGTGAGAGAGATGGAGGAAGCAAGATCAAGGGATCTTGACAACATTTTTATAAATTCAGGAAACAGTTGCACGCACTGAAGCCAATGAATACAGAAACTGAAAGACCTGACATGAGTTATGAAAGTTAGCAGTAAAACCTTCCTAGCATACAGCCAGCCTTCTCACTGCTAGGCTTTTTAAGATAATTCCCAAAAGCAGCATATACCATATGGCAATGGCATTTATTGTGTTTTTGACACTCACAATTAGTGAATTCCTCTCAACTTCAAAAGCAGATAGCCTTTGGCAGAATCCTGATGGATGCATTTGGCAGGTAAAGAGGGGGAGAAAGAAAAATTATTGAGGTCAATGCAGGGAAAAAAGAAATGGCTGAAATCTTAGTTTAAAATAATGGCAGAGACCTGCTGGGAGCGGTTGGGAAAATGCCTGAGCTCGTTTAAAAAGACAATGAGCAGATGATTGATATTCAGGCCCTGACCCAAACTTTTATTAGCAACTTTATAAACCTTTCAGTTTGGCTTGAGGGATACCGTTTCCTGTCCAAACTTATCCACCTATATCCCTGTAGGGGGGGAAATCAACAACAGATACAGATGCAAAATAGCACATAAATCTTAATTTGGAGACCTATGATGGAACTGAAAAGCCAGAAGAAAGAGAATTACAAGAATTTATTGTGCTTTGTCTTACTTTTTTGGGGCAGTGGAAGGTGTGTATTTTTTCCACTTGGAAAAAGAAAAAAATTACTGCTGTTTTTCCACACATATTGTAAATGATACCAGTATGGCTTATCATAATTAAACCATATTTTTGTTGTTGATAACAGGATGTCATATGTACTGAATATTTAATAAAGTTGTCAGAATTAAGTCTACCTTCCTTCCCCCAAGTGCTTCAGACAAAATAATTCCAAGGATTCTTGCAAGTAAGATGTAGGAGAAATGAACTATCTTGCCAGTTCTCATAAAATTGTTAGTCATGCCACTGACAAGTCCTGGCATCTCTGTTCTTTGGAATTAAGGCTTGAAATATCATGAGGAGGAGAATACAGGGTTCTTTCCCTTCTTTGTGTAAAACAGACGAAAACTGGCTGCATCAGGCATTTCCAAAAACCTGGTCACACTTATGTCTTTGAAGGGCCAGTTTCATTCTCTTCAAGATGCAATGTGTTTATGGCATAGGTCCATCTTCCCAGAAGAGCTGAGCATTTGCTGGGTCAGGAGAGCTGGAAGTAAGCAGGATTTTGCTCTGCAGTTACTGAATCTCTCAGCTGCATCAGTCAGTGGTGGATGGGGAAAGAGGGGGAGGGTGGGGTAGTTAAAGATGCGTCTATAACTGCAGGAATGCTTCAAGAAACCACAGCACGCAGCTCCTTTGTGTTCAGACAGCAGTTTAAATTTTAGACCTTCTCTTAATGGCAGTTTTAGGTTTTCATCTTCTCTGGGTTTTCATCTCAAGAACTGGGAATCTGTGCTAGAAGTGTTAAGGTATTTCAGTGAGTGGTGTGGGGATCAGTACAATGTCATGTGATGGACATCCTTTATTGTGTGCCCCAGTCCAAAAACCTGTTCTAAAAAATCGTGCACACATAAAACTAAAACTACACACAATTCAGTTGAAATATGTTGTAATACAGAATCAAAGTCATAAATTCTCCACCTGTGTTAATCTAATACACTATGATTTTTAATCACATCTCTCATCCTTTAGTCCCACATTTTCCCTGATCCATTAGTTGAAAAATTCTCTTCTTCTCTTACACTTAACTTTTAGATACTGGTTCATGTCATTATTACTATCCCAGAAATTGTCACTGCTCTTGTGATGCTTTTAGGGTGCTCTCATGGCATAGACCTTACTTAATCTTTGTATCTTAGATACTTCTACAAGTTTGAGGTGCTTTTATTATTATAACTTTAATATATGGAGGAGATAACAAACTGTTTTCTAATAGAAGATTGCCCTCTTTAGAAAACCAGGAGATGATTTTTGAGTAATATTCCTTATTTTAATACCCTTTGTCTGTCATTGCTTTCAATCTAAGAGAAACTGTGTGTATTTATCACTCATTTTCGTGCAGCTGGAGATAACCTGTGACCTTCATCCAAGCTGCAGAGCTCCTCAAGCACAGAAGTGACGTTGAGCTTCCCTAAGCAGCACATCCTCGTTGTCTGCTGCCTCATTTAAAATCCTCATTCCAACCTCTAGAGCAGATGCAGAATGTTTTCATAATCCAATCTCATTTGTGAATGTAATTTTCAGGACAGCATCAGTTTTGTTACTAAAAAATGGAAGGGTCTGTGTCCTAATTCATATGTGTTTAATTCATACAGTGTGGACAGTCTTGTTTCTGCCTGTCTTCTGAGTAATAATCTTCTTTAGTTAATTGAGAGGTACTTCTGTATATATTTTCTAAGTGTTTCTCTAGGTTCTACTTTATAGGGAAAAGTAGAGAATAGCCAAACCAGAAGGTTGATCACCTTCTAAGGAAAAGAAAAAAAAAATTAAACATTTTTCAATTTGTGGCTATTCTGAAATTTCCCTGCAGAAATGCAGATTCCTAATTGTAAATATAACCCTTTTGATTTGATTTACTTTGCTGCTTTTCATGGATATCTTAGTAAGTGTAGTCTTTGTTCTTAGTCAATACATTTATTTTACAAAACTGTGCACCCTGGTTTATTGGCTGAAGGGGATGCCCCAGCCCAGATTTGGACATTGTCACCGGTGACATCCACAAACATATATCATTCCCATGTGGGAATGTGGGAATGTCCCAGAGCAAGCCATGCTTGCTGTGAACAGCAGTGACTTGGTCAGAGGACCAGGAATCCTGCATTGTGACGCAGTACATAGGAAAAAGTATGACTGAAGGCAACCTTTGGCTTTTAAAGCAGGATTTACTTAGCTCTGTTAAAAACAACTATGGTAGTAATTTAAATCTAATAAACAAGAGCATTATTCTCAGCTGATTTGTTTTTCTCCACATTGAATGAATTAAGATGCAGTCTCACTCCCACTGAAGTCATGGCAAATGTTTGGCCACTGAAGTAAATTGAAGCAAGATCAAGTTCATGCTCCTCACTTTTTTCATCTTACATAAGTAAACTAAAGACAGGCAGTTAGTTCTCCTCTGCTGAAGGGTGACAGTGCTAAATCATCAGCTCCACATGGAAATTAGCCCCGTTTAAGGATTGTTTAGTTTCATGCAGTGTTTTGTACACAGAATTTTCTTCCCCCTAAGAGTGATCCATTCTTTAAACAGGGTGAAAAAGCAAACAGAGAACATTTTGGTGCCAGGAATTCTTCTGAAAATTTGACTGGATGAGTACACTTGCTTAATGTTCAAAAATGGTCCTTTGAACATGCTACTTTACGATCTCAGACAGTCTGTTCTCTATATTGTTTTTCCTTTAAACCTGTTTCATTTTATAACTGATGAGATGCTTAACTGTTGCATCAGAGAAGTTAGTTTGTTAAGTTTCAGTACAGCTGGCTTATTTCCATGTCATGCATCATTTAATTATACATATAAACATAGTTAAAACTGTACAGCTCCTTGAGCCTCACTTAAACTGTCTGTGACACTGCAGTAGTCCCAGTACCCTGATGGGGTGTTGCACAACTATGACTGGTTGGAATGTGGTAAACTGGTGATGTGTAAGAGAGCCTAGAAGTGAGTTTGCATTTTGTAGTTGTGCTTGCTCTGCTGGAAGAGGAAGTAAAACCAGGAAAAACCCTGTTCTTGTGGTAGTATCAGCAGCTGTAAAACTGAAAGCAGATGAAAATCAAGGAAAATGTGCTGAGTGAGGAAGTGGTATTTTTCCCTTGTTTGTTATTTAATTAATTTTTGATGGTTTGTTATTTCTCAAAAAAATCTATCTCAGATTCCTTTGTGGAAAAACATGAAGTGTTTATGTGAGAGTGAAGATCCTAGTACTGGAAGATTGTATAGTTATGCAAAAGGCTTTGCCTGTTTTGTCTCAAAAATGCTTTCTGGAGGCAGTGATCATTGAGACTTAAAATATACCCTGGCTTGATGATGGATGGGCAGTGCTGTCCATGAGAGGAAAGTCTCTTGTATATGCAGTAAACTAAATATAAATGTGAAGGCATTTAGTAATAGGAAAACCAGCAAATTTATTATAGACATTTTTTTCTTTTTTAAGCTAGTGAACTTGAAGGTCAGATCCAACTATATGTTGCATTTTCTGTCATATAATTATCATATATATAATGTCCTGGAGAGCAGCCTCCAGTCACTGACATCAACAGTTTACAAAGCAGTCGAACTAAGAATAACCTTGGAGAACTGACCCATATCAACCTCTTAAGTGTAAACTGTAGCTCACCACAGTTTTTGTGTTTTCATGGTCACAGAAGGGCCTCAATTGGATAAAAGAAGAATTGTGTTCAAAAAATACAGAACTATTCTGCTGTGTGTTCACTTTATTAAATCTTGGAAGATGAGAAGAAACAGAACTGAAAGAGTGATACTTGGCAAAGAATTTGCGCTCCCTTGTAAAAAGAAGGATGGGACAACATGGAAAACAGCTTCCCTAGAAGAATGTGGGGAAGATACATGATAAGTGGCATCAGCTCTGAAGAGGGTTCAAAATTCTTTCTTTGACTGCTTTTACTAATAACATCTGTTAAGCAAATCCAATTCAGAGCAGTTTCAGAAATCCCAACGTTGTTCTTCTGTGCCCTAGTGGGAGGGCATGATCTGCCTGACATCAGTGTCTGTCTAGCAGTGGACATCTGTGGTCACTGTGCAGGTACACAAGTCACATCCTGTTTCCCTTTCCTCCCTCCCCATTTCTGCAGTTCCATTTATAGATGAGTTCCCCAAAGAAGGGCTGACGAGTATAATCTCTCCTGTACTTACAGTCCTTTGGACATAAATACACAAAGAGATACCAGAAAGAGACAGAAGTTCCTTTGTCAGTCAGAGATACTGGCTAACTCTGTTTAAGGGAGACAATTTTGAAGATGGTGGGAGTGACAGAAGAACATCTTTGCACAAATTTGAAAAAACAGACTTCTACTTTCTGAACAAAATCCTGGTGATACCAGAATTTTGCACGGTGTTGAACCATAGAGTTTGAGAGCTAAGAGGTTATTGAAGGCACTGAAATTTTGTAATTCAATTATTTGGCCATTTTAGGATGGTATTAAATCTTCCTGTGCATTATCCAAGCAACCTGGATTTCTTTCAGAAAGATTTCCCACTAAATTTGTAACAACACATTAGCCTACACGTCATCCTGCCCCAAAAGTGAGAAGTATAAATACTACTAATAAAAAATACCCCCCACCAGTATTAAATAAAAGCCTACACCTGTATACCAAGAACATCTATGGGTCATGACACCCAAATTTATATTTGACAAGGGTTGTGTGGGAGGGTGCTTGTGCCTGCTCTGTCAAGGGAAGCTCTGGGGTTCCCGGTTCCCGAGTGATGGGTCTGCACTTGGTGTCTGTCGGGCTTTGGGCCCAGCACCATGATGAGTTCCCTGAGCCAGGCTGGGGTCGGCGGGCGGGGCTGGCCCGTGATGCGCTCTGGGGCCTGTGACAGCACAGGGGCCGTGTCACAATGGGGCAGCTATAAAAGGCCCCAGCGGGTGCCGCTGCCCCAGTAGAGCCTGGGCAAGCGGTGAGTGCACACGCGGTGAGGGGACAGGGCTGAGCAGGGCTGGGGCAGAAGCGCCGACAGCCGGGGCGTGCGTTCTGCCCCCCATCCAGGGCCCAGCCCCTGGCG
>VWZP01006437.1:200314-327598 GCA_013396995.1 Dicaeum eximium | reverse complement strand
CGGTGGCGCAGGAGGGAATTTGCGCGGCGGCTGTGGGACATCATGGCCTACCTGCGCCGCTGCCTGCAGCTGAAACTCCTGGAGCACTTTGTGCTAGGCAATGAGAGGCTTCCTGCAGAGATCAGCTTGCTGTCAGCCACGTGAAAGGTTGAGCCTCTCAACCTCTTTGAGCACCTGGCCCGAGATCTGGCCGTCCACCGAGAGGTGACGCGAGCTTAGTCAGCTGCGATTTTGCCTCTGGATGCTGCTCTCCAGCCACTGAGAGGAGTTCCCTGCACAGAGCTGTGCTGGGGGCAGTCACCCCCAACGCAGCCACAGGAACTCTGCATAATTGCTGTGTTTGTCACTGGCAATGCTGAAGCTGCTTTCCTGCTCCTGTGGAAGGAAGATGCTGCAGCACATGGATTCGTTGTGCAGACACATCTCTGAGTTTCCTTGTCCTTCACCTTCGGTTACGACGCCGCTGTTGCTTAAGCAGAAACTGGCTCCACCTGCACATCCTCACAGAAAACAGTGAATCTGATAGAGGTTGCTTGGAACACCTTGAAGACAGAAACCTTGCCTGTTAGGGACTTAATGTAGTTATTCATTAGCTGTAGCTTTTTGTTAGGATGTTGTTCCTAGTATATGAAAGTACAACAGGTAGATTTAGCTCACTTTACTGTAGGAGAATAGGTAGTCCAAGTTTTCATAATGACAGTTGCTTATTAGCATTCCTTCCAGAGGCTCTTTAGTGTTGTCAATGTGGAAGTATTTAGCAAAGTTACTCTTAGTTTAGGAAATTGAACTACCCTACTGTAGTCACGTCTGCTTTTCAGTAATACTTGGCTATCTAGGTTTGAAAATTTAATAAAAGGAGACAAGTTTCTCAAATTGCCTGAAATGTTTCATTCTTTGTATTTAACCCTCTGTGTCTTAGAGAATGTCCTTCTTATAGTCCTATCTGAAATAAAGACTCTTTGCAAACAGAGATGTTGGATATATTAAGTGTGCTGTCTCTTGAGTATTCCCATAGAAATGCTTGAAGCTTGAAGTGAAAAGCCCTGAAGTACCTGAAATTTTGCAGCAGAGTACTCCTGAATTTTTTAGGAATCTTTGGAAAAGTTTTCTTTACACAGTCACTTTTATAGACTCCTGGGGAACAATTAAGTCCTAAAAGATGAAAAGAGAAGTCCCTAACTGCAAAACATGCCATTTAATACATAGTTCTTTTTTTGGCTTCTTATAACCAAGGTTTTGACACAAAATTGTGACAAGACAAAGTCATGTTTTCTGTATTCCTGGTTATCTGTATCCTTTGGAGAAGCCCTGCTGTTCTATGAATAGTCCAATTTCCACCAGGCCTTATAATATTGTGTAGCAATGAGAGCCACTTTGCACAGCTTTGTCCACAGTGAGATGCAGCTAAAGAAAATATAATTTACTTCTTGCAGTACATAGTAGAGATTGGTAGTAGTTCGGAAGTATTTATTGTTATTGCCTTCATACCAATACATTTGGGGTCAACTGGTCGATTTTAAACTCAGAATACCTTAGGAATCAGATCAATTGCTGCAGTCATGCTATAAATACTTCTCTTTATCTCAGAAGCTTGGTTGAGAATTTCTACAAAGCCAACATAAATATTCATGTATTCTCCAACACAAGAAAGAACTTGCTCCTACCTAAAGGAAAGTGATGTGGCCTCTGTTCTTTGCTGGATATGAAAATTATACAGCCTTTAATTTCAGAGTCCTTCAAAGGTGTCATTAGGTATAACTGTTTTGAAAGAGGTTGAGATGTTCCCTTTCTGCTAATTTAGGTGTGGCTTGTCACTAAAAATGTCTGCAGCTGGTTGCAGAGGGAATTCTGAGTCTCAACCATTGCTGCATTCTTACACCATGCTGGAGTTGAGGAATGGTAGCATTGTCACCACACATGTGACCTGATGCTAAAAAGTTTAAGTATGTTTTATAAATGCAAATATGTATTATCAGAACAAAATGACATTTTTACTTTTGAAGCCTTTTTGCTGTGGCTCTGCTGCTGGGGATTTTTTAAGTAGGCAATGATTATGCTTACTTAAAAAGCCGAGTCCACTGAGATACTGTGCTCAATGAATAAAACCCAGTCACTGTTCTAGCTTCTACCACTCAGCAGTGAAATATTAACCCAGAAGGGGAGTTAGCTGGATGCTTACTTAATCACCAGGCAGGAAAAAACTATTTAATTTTGAGGAAAACAGCAAATAGAGACTATAAAACTGAGTGCTGACATGTACTCATGAAAGCCCATCCCTGTTACTAACTTTGTTACTGTGCCTTGCAAGAATGTTGGTTCTGTGTTAGCCAGGCTGCAGAGATGCAGTGATTCAAATCAACAGCTTGCTCTAAGCTTGAAAATCATTGGGAAATGTGCTTTTCACAGTAAATTTTTCCTGTGTAGTATCCTTGGTGATAGTAAATATGTCTCACTGTGAAGGGAAATTTCAGCACATAAGATTGGATTGCGTTGTTTTATGAAGTGAGAACAGTGATTAATTTGGCTGCAATTTAATCAACCCTCTGTTAATGTTTACTTGTGAAGTTTTATTAGGTCATGTTACAGTTACAATCTTATCAATGGTCATGTTCAGAGTCTTACTTCCAAGCTGTTTTAAATAATAAATGACTGGCCAAACCTGATTCTTCACCACTTTGCAGCTTGTATTGTCATCTGCATCAGTAAGAAGGGAGTGTGCAGTGTTGTCATTTGAATCTGGAATATTCTACAGATGTTTTCCTTATGATGCAGTGAAATAAATGATTGTACAAGGCATCAGACAGGGCTCATTCCCACTTGGGCATTTCAGTCATGAGGCAGCATTTTCACTCACTGTCATAGCTCTTCTAGGTGGGTTTTTTTAACTGAGAAATTCTAGAATTGTGAAGCAACAGATGAAAAATGTCCATTTGGAATGGTGTCTTCAGAGATCATTTCTTTCAAACAAGAAGGAACTGTGAAGTAGAGAGCAGTCTCAGTCATCATCCTTCATGTATGTGGAGAATCAAATCCACATATTTTTGCAACTGACACTCTTGCAAAGCCCATGCTTTTATTTGCACAAGCACATCCTTCCTTAGATCAAATTCCTGCGGCTGCAGATGGGAAGGAATTCTCCCTCATATTCTGTATGTTAGTTACTTGTGCCCTACAGGTGAGGATTGAGGTTTTTATAGTACCATGTTAACCATAAGCTGCTCCTAAGTGATCATGCTGGCAATTAATAAACAGATCTTTTAAAGTGTTACTGGTTTAGAAAACAAACCCTGACATCTTTGTCTTCACAAAAAATGTGTGAGAAAGGACAGTACTGGTGTGTAGCAGTGTAGCGCCCAGCACTGGGTGTAATTTTTCAACATGAAGCAGGATTTTTTTTCCAAAGTACTGCCAAATAAATCTCACCTGGGGGAGTAGGAGTGGCAATTTGTGACAATTTGTTTTCAGATTGTACCTTAACAACACCCTGCACTGAGCCAGACAAACGCACACAAACTTAAATAGAAGTGACTGAGCCAAAAAATAATTGTCATAATTATATTCCAGTTAGTCAGATTAATAATGATAAAATATTTTTCCTCCCAGGGTGCTGTTTATTAGCCAGCACCAGAACTTAATATTTTTTTGCCTGTCATATGGTTTGTGAACGACCTTGGAGAAAAATGTTTGGGTGGGTTTTTTTTTTTCTTTATTTCATTTAGGACTTTTTCTCCAAAACACTGGCCCTAATTTTCATCGTGATCAGGATGTGCAAATGACTTTTGCAGTAAATCTAGCTTTTCTAGCAGGAATGCTACATTGTCCATCCAGTGCCAGAAAGGTGGAAATACCCTTAATTTTATGTTCAGTTAAATACAGGACTTGCCCTTCTGTCTGATGATTTCCAAATAGTTTAGCTTGGAGAGTTTGCTTGTGGAAGAACTGATTCACATGTTTATTTTCTTTTCCCCAAAGTAATGACTACCCAACAAGACTTAACTATCCTTGTGCTCTTTTCTATATGTTGTTTGTGTCCTCATCCAAAATTACATCCACAGAGTATTCATTAGGCAGAATGTTACAGAATTTTTATTTTACAGCCCTTTAGCTTTTTTGCATCATTATAGATTCTTTCATTAGTTTCACAGAGCATAATTTTTTTTCTTGATTACCTTTAAAAGAGATTTGAAGCTACTGTTAATTCACAGTAAAACTTCAGTACCAATTTTTTGATTTTAATAGGGATCTTAGAGGTGTTGCTACTGGATATTCCCCTTACTATACCATCCTTATTGAATTGGAATAAATTAACTTTGAAGATCCCTTGATTGGCTGGAGAAGGCCTGTGTAAACCATGTGAAGTTCACCAAGGCCAAGTGCAAGATCCTACACCTGGGTCAGGGCAATGCTTGATACCAACACAGACTGGATGATGACTAGATTGTGTGAGGAATAGGTTGAGTGCAGCCCTGCAGACAAGGACTTGGGGATACTGGTGAATGAAAAAAATGGATGTGAGCCAGCAGTGTGTGCTCACAGCCTGCAAAGCCAGCTGTACCCTGGGCTGTACTACAAGAAGTGTGTTCAGCAGGTGGAGGGAGGGGACCCTGCCTCTACAGTCTGCTCTGGTGAGACGCCACCTGTGCACCTACATTCAATTCTGGGGCAGCCAGAATTGTTCAAGAAGGACATGTACCTTGAAATGAATCTTGAGAAGAGCCCTGGAAATGGTCAGAGGGCTGTAACACCTTCCATGTGAGGACAGGCTGGGAGGTTTGGGGTTGTTCCACCAGGAGACAAGAAGGCTCTGAAGAGACCTTATTGCAGCTTTTCAATATATAAAGGGGGCTTGTAAAAAAGGTGAGCAAGGACTTTTTACCAAAGCCTTTAATGACAGGACATGGGGCAATAGTTTTAAAGGGGAAGAGAGTAGATACAAAGTGGATATAGGAAAGACATTTTCTATTATGAGAGTGGTGAGAAGCTGGCACAGGTTACCCAGAGAAGCTGTGGATGCCCCATCCCTGGAAGTGTTCAAGGCCATGTTAGGTGGGGCTTTGACCAAGCTGATCTAGTGAAAGATGTTCCTCCTTATACTGAGGGAGTTGAACTGGATGATCTTCAAATGTCCCTACCCACTATTTCCTGTTCCTAATTATTCTTGGCCGGCACTGACCTTTTTTGCTGCTTTATATTTGGGGCACCAAATATGGTGAGATATTGATCCTTGAGCATGTGTATCCATGAGTATGATAATGTAAACTTAATTAGTTTTCTTAGAATGAAGGAAAGATATAGCACACATTTTGCAAAGATCTGTCTTTCATTGTTTCTAATTTATGTTGAATTTCTGATTCTTTTATGCCATACAGATAATTTATTAAGAAAATTTTACATAGAAAAATATTTTGTGAAAGTAAATATTACCCAATTTGGAAGTTAAAAATAAAACCCCAGAGAACCCCAGAGTTAACAGGAACTGTATTACGACTCTGGAAAGACATGCCCCAAGACTGCACTTATCTCACTGGTATACTCCATGCTGGTTGCATGTATTTATGAAAGACATGATGAGTCATATATAAACATTTTGATTATAAAGATTTTCTTTGTTTTCCCACAGACTTGCTACTTTCAAACAGCTGCATCCCTTTCCTGGGCTCAACAGAGGGGCTTGATTTTCGAACCCTGCTGCTAGATGAGGAGAGGGGCCGGCTGCTGGTCGGGGCAAAGGACCACATCTTCCTGCTCAACTTGGTTGATGTAAACAAAAATGTAAAAAAGGTCAGTGTGTTTTTCACAGAGTTTATCTCCTAAGTTAAATTTTGTTGAATTCCTTTCTTTTGTTTGTTTTGTTTTGTGTTCTTATTTATTTATTTCTTCACTGGATAACTGCAGATTTGTTGTGCAATGCAATTTAGCTAGATTTGATAATCTCACCTCCCATAGTTATACATATTATCTTTAATCAATTGAATTTCTCATGCTATATGATCTCCTGTGTGACTGGTGACCTGAAAGAGATTAGGTATGTGGAAGAGCCCTGCAGTGCATGAAAATAGCATCAAAATATCAGCAAACGGGAAAAATGTAGCTCAGAGTGTTCACTTCTCAACTCCTTTGGTCATGGTTACCCTCCTCATTTAAAAACATTTGGAAGGAAATAACTGAAGACAGCTCTTTCATTGCTTCCTGGCATCACTGGGATTGCTTTACTGTGATACTGAACAGAGCAGAGGCAATTTGGGTGGTTTAAATTATAGTAAAATGTAAGTGGCAATTCTAGCATTTCTGTTAATATCTAGAATTACTAGTGATAGGAAAAGCTTCCACTGGGATCTGCTGTAGTCCCTTGCCCATGCCCAGTGACAATGTGTTAAATTGAGATAATAAGATGACAATTTAGCCTTCAATATTTCTAGCAGACATGGTGAACTGGAGCTTTTGTAAGCACAGCTGACTGCTATGAGTGAAAACCAGATGATTGCACAGGAACACATGAAAACTGGTTTCCTGCTTCTTCCAGATATGAAAAAAATTTGAATTCTCAGCTGTGTTTGGTATTTTCTTTAGGCACCAGAAGGGCGTTTTAAATTACTGCGTTCTGCAGCCAGCTCTGAAGAGGTAACTGACCCTGAATTAATGCGATTACAGGCAGGGGCTGAACAGGTGGAACAAGAGACTGTTCTGCCCACATGTTTGAAAGCAGCACTTGCTGTCATTGTATAGAAGAGGTACAGTACCAGGCAGAATATCTTGTTCCTCATCTTGACTTCAGCAATGCTGCACATGCCAGTTTTTGTAAAACTCAGATTCTGAGGATTTCAGGAAATTTCTTCCTGGGATTCCTTATCAAGCACTTACCTTGCTTCTGTCATTTCAGTAATTGACTCAAAATCCACCACCTCTTCAGGATATTGCATTAATAACAGCACTGCTAATTATAATTGCAAATTTCCAGACTACAAATTGATTTTTGGTGTAGGCTTTCTGTGGAAAACAAGCTTTGTTTGTGCGAAAAGCAGACTTCTGTTTCTGTGGGATGCTGCTTGCCTCCTGAGAGATGCTGAGTGCTGTCACCTCCCATTATGTTCAGTGGGGCTTTACGAGCCCAGACCTTGCTGGAGGTGGCAGTACCTGGCATGAGCCACCCCTCAGTCCAAGCTGGTGTCGTTTTGCCTTTGGCCAAATCACCGCTGATCATTCTGGGCCTTGTGCTTTCCAAGAGGAGCAGAATGCAGAGCAAGGAGAACTAACCTGCAATCAGACAGGAGTATGGATGTTACAGAGAAAAGACTCACTTTGTATTGGAAGGAAAATTTTCATTTCCTAAGATGAATAGAGAATGTATGGTTACATATCTGTGGTAACCTGAAAGGAGGGAATAAATTCTTAACCACTTGCCATATCTAGACTAAATATGTATGCAGGTTCAAATACTTCTCCTTCTGTTAGTAGTAAACTAATAGTTTAACTATTCAGATAATATTTAACTTTTCAGAAAAAAAAACCACATGAGGCAAAATATATTTAACTGGGAAGAACTGACTTGAGAAGCCTTGCAGAGCATCCTGGTGTGATGATTTCCAAGGCCTCCATGGGCATTCCACAATTTTATAAATGTATCTTCTTGTGTAAATACCCAGGTAACACAAGGCAATGTCACACGAGTGTTTCTCTTTAATTCTACTGCGCTTGGCTGGCTGAATCTTGTCAGTGGAGGGAAGGGATGAGATGAAGGAAGTTGGGTAAGGAACTGTGTGTAAATCTCAGTGCTGAGAAGGATGCTAGAGGACACTCTACAGTAGCAGTGAAGTGTCAGAAAGTAGCATTTGCCGGTGCTGTGTTTAGACTGACTGTAGTTTGGGTTGGCGCTGGGCCAGGCTGCTGCTTCCAGGCTTTCCCAGCGTGAGGAAACCACACATGTTGGGACTACAAGGGTCTGAAGTGTGTCCTTTGTACTCCTCTGGAGTACGAGTCGTCGGGAAAAAATAATCTGCTTACACACGGCCACTAAAACGAGTAGAAATTGATTAGAATATTAAGTTTCTGTCTATAAATGATGTGTTTATTAATGACTATGAGGAAGGAGTATTAAAAGCAAGCTGAGGCAGAAAGAGAGGTATAACAACTTTGAGCCTAGATTGCAAGACTGTGCATAGTTGAGGGTTTCCCTTCTTTAAAACAAAGCTGAACATGAACTTTAGAATGCTCTGTGCTGGGTAGATTCATCTTATTTTAATAAAGCTCTCAATTTCAGATATTTGTTTTGTTAGGAGCTACTGATACCTCCAGAAGCCAAGTCAGAATCCCCAACAATTTATTCTCATATGTGGATATAATTACTTGGCAAGATTATATTTTAAAGTCTAAAGCTCCATATTAAGACATTTTTGGAATAGTATTAAAAGAAGCATCCAAAGCATTGCGTCCTGCTCCCTTCCCTAATGTATACACAGATATAATTTAATAACTTCCTTTTTGAAACCTATTTATTTACCTAAACTAGTTAATTTGACTTACATATATTAAGTTATGGCTTTATTTCCTGGTGTATTTTTCCTTATGAAATAAATCAATAGCTCTGCTGGAGTCCCAATTTCTGAAATCATTATAGTTTTTATTCAATTTATTGTGTAATAGGTTGAAAACTTCCTTAGTTGGCAGCTTGAAAAAAAATCTGTCTGGTTTCCAGTGCTTGCAAACCTCATTATAAAGCAACAGTAATAAGCAAGTCTTCCAGAATGACAGGCAAATGCAGAAAGCTAAAGTGATTATGGTCAATAAATATATAAAGTTTAGCAGTGGATAATCATCTTTCTGTAGCAGGGACATATTTTCTCTGAAGTTTTCCTGTACAGAAGCCTTTAGCTCCTGTTGCTGAGTGGCATTATCAAGTGCCATAGTCTTTTTTTGAAAGATCCTCACATGCCTGATAAATTCTGCAAGCTATTTGCAAACTGGAAGAATTGTGATTTCTTCCTATGAGTAAAATAAAGATGGTCAGTGAAAGAAAGCAGTTCTGCTAAAGGCCTCTGTGCCATTACCACCAGAAACGCTGTGTAAAACAAAAGGATGTTTAACAGCGTGGGAGGCTGGAAAGCTGGGGAGGAAATTCTGTAGGAACACCAGGCTGGGGCATCCTGCTGGAAACATTTCTTCAGTACATCGAATTTTCTTGTGAGTTTGTTTAAAGCCTTTTCTATTTTACTCCTTAAGCTAAATAAACATGAAGTACAGAATGTTGTCAGCTGGGTAAGCAGTGGGTAAATATCTGCAAAGCAATGGTGCCCCTTTCTGTGGCCGTGCTAACAGTGCGGGGTTCCGTGTCAGCGCCATTATCACGGTGGGATCCGCAGCGCGACCCGCCCAGCTCTGCGGGAGTGGGAATGCTATCAAGGCCTGACAAGCTTTTGAAAAGCTGCCAACCTGCAGGAGCTGTCAGTGCTAGAAGACACAGCCCCATGTGGGCCAAATAGATAAACATGTCAGATCCCCAATAGCAGCTTTGGAACAAGTTGTTTTCATCTGTCCTAGTGTGCACTGGCTCTGGGTCACAAATTATCATCGCTTGGAGCATCCTCGGTTTGTAGTTGCTGCTGTTTTTCTGGCATGTGCAGCTGTCTTGCAACATCTTTGAATGCCCTCTTGTATTGACTATTAGATGTATTTTACAGGGAAAAATATACATATGCATAAATACATATTTATCTGCTGGGTAGATGCTTATGAAATAGCTGCATATAATTTTTTTCTATCACTCCAGTGCTTGCCAACAGTTCAAGTGGGTTTGTATTTCAGCACTATTTGCAGTGTGACCCACCCATCTCTGCAGGAAGGGGAACATGTATGCAAATGCATATGCATATTTATGTAAAATAGCACCCTTGAGATACAGGAGCAGAATTTTAAATTCATTGCTCTGAGAAACTTTCTGTCAGTCTATATAAGCGTGGTCTCAATTAGGAATGAACCCAGTGGGAATTTAGCCAGTACTGAAAGGAGGCTTTGGTTCTTGCCATCAGGCCTGAGCCTCAGGAATACATAGAGTCTGAGGTGTTTATTGCAGCCTTGAAACACGGTAATACCAAGTTGGTCCTTCTTAAAAAATATGTGCTGCTTATTCTATAGCTCAAAGGAAGTTAGCTTCCTGCCTGTCAGCAAAACTGCAGACAGTCTGAGTGAAGCTTTCTTGACCTGTCAGAAGAAAAAGTTTGCCAGGAAACATAATTGAAGGCCAAAGAGTCATTTGGAAACCTCTGGAGATATTTAAACTTATGAAAGTGGGGCATCAGGATAATCTAGGATAAGCCCAGTGAAACTTCGGGTGAGGGACTTCCAGAGGCAGAGGTGGTATCTTTGTGCTTGCTAGCCCTTGGAGAAGTCTTACCTCGGAGCTATTTACTCTATAAAGTTGTTTGAAAGACTTAGATTTAGGCACCTGTGTAGACAAAGTGAAAGCTTTTGAAAAGTATTTACAGACACAAAAGAACAGATGGAGCAAGATGTGAAGAAAGCAGAATGAGTCCAGAATGACAGCAGTCCTAGGTGGAAGAGAGTGTCTCTGTTATTTCCTTTTGCATTGTTGCCATAAATTATGTTTCCATAAACATCCGCTGTCATTTTTGTATTTTACCCATGTGTTTAACTATAAAGAATGGCCGGTGTCCTGCTCTCTGAAAACATTTGCGAATATTGGTCATCTGCTTCTTCAAAGCCAGGATTTGTTTTTTGTCTCAAGTGATAAACATGTCAGGAGCAATGCCATTTACCCTAAAAGTCCTGGTGTATGGTTTCTCTTTAGGAGAAACAGACGGTAGTCAGAAGTCTGCTGTGGTTACACTGTGGAAAATGAAGTGTAGAAGTACTGAAGCTTCTCAAGATTTAATCCAGTGTAAATGAAATCAGCATCTGGTCTATTTTCTTTAAGCTTTCACATGTGCTCATAACACACACATGAAAATGCACTTTTCAAAAAACCCTTAAGGCTGGAAGTATTGGCTGCTACTTAAGTTATGTTGGAGATCACAATTTAAGAGAACTGGGGCGTGTGGAGATGTTGCTTTGTCCCAGACAGATGCAATATTAAAGCCCATTTGGTTCTAATACGAGGTTTCACTCTAACAGCCACCTGCAAATTTAAGCTACCAAATATTGTGAATATGTCTTCCAAATACATAACTTTTATTTTCCTCTGACTTCCAGTGCATTTTACCCACTTTGACAGCACCTTGAAAATAAAGATTGCCATACACTGACACTGGCATTCCTGCTGTGTTGTAAATGACTTTGAAACAAGCCTCATATTCTCTCTTTCCCTGTTCCTTTTACATCAGATTATATCTATCCGAGATCCAATTTGCTGTTACTATGAAATAGTTGGAGATGGAATTTCTGGTCAGTTTATTTCCTGGATGTGTGTTGCAGGTATGGGAAATAGTACCATAGCTGAAGGTCTGTGGCAGATGTAAATAAGATTAAGGATGCATTCTTGGCTTTTAAGGATCTCTTAAGTATTTCTGGGAGTTAGCTTAACCTTGATGAAACTGCTATAAAGAAAGCTATATGAAAAAACTCCAAGGACAGCCTGGTTAGTTTTCAGATACAGGGAGAAATTTAGATGAGGAACTTAGATGTATCAGCTTCCTTTGTTTGCTGATGACTTTAAAATACTGAGTTCCAGAGTACAGCAATTACAGTGGGAGTCAGTTACAAGACCTACTTGGGGTAACCTTCCTGTTGGGATTTGTATGTGAGAGCAATCTGTCCAGTTCCCCAAGCTGTGGACTGCCATACTGCCCACATTAATATAGCAGATGTGAGATATTTAGAGAACAACTGGTATATGAATATGGTGTGCTAAAATCAGATCATTTTCTCATTAATTAGCGCAGCTGGTTAGAGCGTGGTGCTAATAATGTCGAGGTCATGGGTTCAGTCCCTGTACAGATCATTCATTTAAGAGTTGAACTCAATGATCCCTGTGAGTCCCTTCCAAGTCGGAATATTCTGTGATTCTGTGATAATTGTAACACTCTTTGTTTTCCACAAAATAATACAGAGAATATATAAAATTCTTTCCAGTGTTTTCTGGGAAATTCAGTAAATTTTTAGTGCTTGCAGTAATTTTCAGTGAAATGACCTGGGGTCAGTATACAGCAGTGACAAATGTCCTAGTTCTCAGGATACAATCCATGAACACCCACTCTTGTTGCATTGGGGCATGACATTCATGATATTGTCTTATGCAGCAGGGTGACATTCTTATTGGATCACTGTCGTATGTTTTCTCAGTGCTCCTTGATCTTACTGGTTTTCTTTGCTTTTGAATTTTGAGCTATGAATTACAAAGTTCTTCAGAAAATCAAGAAAAGAAATTTAAAAAAAGAAAGTCACATTGTTGTCATTTTACTGGTGGGAAAATTGAGACCTGACTGTCACATACAGTAAGGCAATAACAAAACTAGGATTAGACTGTCTCCCGGTTTACTTCAGTCTGTTTGGATCATGTTGCCCTCTTTACTGTACTCATTTTATGGTCCCATTGAGCTAAGTCATGAGGCCTTTTTCTTTTTTTTAACACAGGGGGGTAGTTTTTCATGGAGAAGAGTTTCTCAGGGGGAGTATATTGCATATGCCAACGTGACAAAGGGTTTACAGCTCAGTCCGGCTTTGTTCTTTGGAAACTGCAGTTGCGACTGTCATACAGGGAATTTACCCATACCAATGAGCCTAAGCTTTTGAGTTATAGTGTACATGCTTCACAAAGCCTTAATAAGACATTTTGATTCCCAGAAAGCTGTAATTTTATTGCATACCTTCCCTCAAGCATCAGTATGATGAATATCTAGTACATAGAATAAAACAAAGGAAGAAAGCTGGCCTTCTCTTGCTGTATCAAGCAGCTGTTTAAGATCTCTGTTTTCATCTACATGCTTTTATCACCTCTTATTCATTTAAAATAGGAAGGGAGCAATCCCTTTCTTCACAGGCCCCAGATTGGGTGTGAGAGTGCTTTGGGACATGGCGATCAGCTGATGGCAGGGACACGCCCTGCTGGTGCTCCGTGCACCACTGGCAGAGCCCTTTGGGTGTCTGGTACCAGAGGCTGCACTGATGGAGAGGTGCTGGGGCACGTGCACAGCATCAGGCATGGGAGAGGCTCCAGTGAAAGCCCCAGGGCTGCTGAAAGCCGACAGCCTCAATGGGACACTCAAGTGCTCGCTGCTGGCGTGAGCGTGGCTGTCCTGGGGACCCGAAACTGGAAGGAGTCACGTTGGTCAATTGGTCTCACTCCCTGCTATCAGCACCACCTACCTCATGGAGCAGTTATTCCGTTCATAACCCAGCTCTGTAAGTGGTCCTTTAGGATACTTCATGCAACTTCTTCAGGAATGTTGTTGCTGTGAAACAGATCCTCGTTACTCAGATGTTTCAGATTTAATTTTGTTAAAATCTACAATCCATGATATATATTTATTTATGAGTGATTTATATCCATTTCCTCTGGCTGTTTATAAGTCTGGTCTTCAGAGCCCTTTGATTCTTCCTGCATAATTTAACTCCATTTGTATTAGTGGTGCTTCCCACCTTTCTGTCACCTGCATGGGTTGTGGCAGAGTTCTGGTTTTTACCCAGGCTACTGAAGGGTACATGGAACAGGATGAGCTCTGACACTGTTTCTTGAGGAACTTCATGAGTAACTTTCTGGCTCAAGTTCTTTACTTACCAGACAATTTTTTTTCTTGTACTAGTGCCTGTTTTTTGCAGATGAGCTAATCAGTTTCCACGTCACAATTTAGTAAATATTTAAATGGAGCCATGAAGAAGAGCAGCTCTAGCACCTTAAAGTACTTCAGCTGGGTTATTAAGGTACAATATTAGAGTGAGCCAATGTCTGTTTACTGAGATATAGTCTTCTCTACCACACTCCATTTTCATTGCAAACTTGTGTTACTTCTTTGCTAACTAATACCTTGTTTTGAAACCTTACAAACAGATTAAGAAAGACCAATGGGTTTTTTAATTGTTTACGTAGCTTACGATCTTCCTTTTTTGTATTGTGACAATATATAGCATTTTCCATTCATTTTATGAAGTCCTGCACCATCCTAGATTTAGAAGCCTAATTAGAAGTAATCCTTGAAAAACTGTAATTTCACACAACAATATCTTTTGTAATCAGACTTCACTGTTTCATTTTCTGAAATGTTAGCTTAGGAACAAAATCTAATAGAGAAAGATAGATACTGAAAAATGAGTAAAATACCAGTATTATTATTTCAAGACAGATGGCGGCTGAAATTAAGCTCTTAGAGGTGGATCCATGTATTACATATATAGATATAGATATGTATAGATATATATAGATATGCACACACACATAGGCATATACACATATGTGTGTGTGTATATATATATATGTATATAATTCACATACCAATTTTTATATATATATATATATATAAAAATACATATTTTAAAAAATTTTTGCTTTCCTTTTCATTCCTTTCTTAGAATAAAAATACATATTTAGTGGAAATGAAAATGTTACTTTTAGGAGTCTGCTGCTCCTGATTTGGAAAAGACCTTTGTGGTTTTAAATGTTTTGTTTTAATCAGAAATCAATTTCCAGCTACCCCTTAAAGTGATACCTTATCTGTCCTATGCTTATGTACTGCTTAATTTCATACTCCTGGGAGGTATTCTTTCTCTCTGATAAAAAAGAGCTTATTGACTTTCATTTATTAGGAGAATTTAATTTCTTTCCTGTTGCTAAATTTAAGAAAATATTTGAGGAATGATTTTAAAGTAACGGTAAGGTTGTTTTTATTTTTTTAATTGGGCAATAGAAGATAAAATCTGGAAATCATGACAGTAGCCAACCTTTGGAATTTTGATATGGTTATTTTAAAAGGAAAATAAACTGAAGATTAAGAAAATTATCCTATTTAAGTATATAGTTCACGTATTCCAACTAGTTGCATTCTTGCCTTAAATTCAGTAACTCCACTAAGCTAATCTAAGATTTCTCCAGACATTTCAAATACAGATGCAAGTATAAAATATATTAAATATATAATTTGTTCTGTAACACAAAATGATTATAACTTAAGTCAATGTTAATGCCACCTTTAATATATAGTGCCTGGTTATCTGGTTTTTTGTTCCCATTCCTTGATGTTTTTGCTTATTGAGGAATTTGGGAAAAAAAAAGAATTTGTTTATAAGCTGTTACCATTGTGAATAAAGCATGTAAATAGAAAAGAAAAATTGCCAATTTCAAAGCTTCAAACCATTTAAAAACTCAATGATTTTAAGTCTAGCAGAAACTACAGGAGCATGCAGTCTTACTTTTTTGGCATATTGTAAAACTAAGTAACTCATCGAAATAAAATATAATAGTAAAACTTAATTTCACCCCCTACAGAAAAGTCAATACAGATGTGTAACGTTACTTGTGTCAGTGTTTGAGGGAACCAGACCTGTGGTACTGTTACACAGCATGTCCTGTAATAAAAAATGAGGTTTATGCGTTCTTGCTCAGCACATTGACTCATTATTTATTATGCAATTTTCTTGATCTATTACAATTTAGAACTGACAGTTTCTGGGAACCTCTCATTTCTCATATGTAAAGCAAATAAATATCACTTTTACTCCCCCATATATAATTGCAAATTGATTTTCAATTTGGATCACTTAGCTTCACTTTTCATTGTCTAATGTGGCCTTATATAATGCTAAATACTGAGGCTGTTGAGTAACTAGAGAGTAAAACAATTGATTTTTTAATATAATTGTCTGTGGTCAATTACCATAGAAGTGGGGTGTGTGTATTTCAGCCTTGTAGGACAAACACTAATTCCCATGAAGGAATCTGTAGAAGAATTGAGGGTGAGTCAAGTACATTAACACTTCTGATGCCTTGAAGCAGATGTCTCCCTTTTTATCTCCTCCAGTTCTTCTGTATAGTTGGCAGGGATAGCTGGGCATTTTCAAAAGCCTACAGAGGGATGTCTTGTCTGCCTAATTGGATAACTAAACTTTAGCCAAACATCTCCCAAGCCCCTTGAAGACCTCTAGGTTTCCCTGTAAATGATTCAGGGATCTTGGGCAGAACTGGGCATAAAGTTTATGTACAAGAGAACTGACAGCTCAGACAAATCTCCTTGGCCAGATGGGTTTGTAGATCCATGATCTTACACTCCTGCATCTTTTCCTTCTCATCAGCTTTTCTTCACTGGTAGCTTTTCATCAGCTTTTATTCTTAACCTGTGTCGCAATTGTGACTCATGCCACTCTGCCCAGGCAGGGACCAGACTGCACCTACCTTCAGCCCTTCATGATATTCCCAGTACTTTCCTCTGTGCTTCCTGGCACTGTGCACCGTGCCACCCACACACCCTGGCTTGGCTGATTTCAGATTGCATTTTCATACCTGATGCTATGACCACATCATTCTGAGAAAATGCTCTGGGAAAGCAATGTTGTGCTCCAATGCTGCAATACTGTTACACTGTCTTATCTCTGACTCCATGTAAATATTGTTGTAGAGGGTTAAGGTTTAAGTAACTAAAACTACTTTATCTCTACTAAGAGGTTTTTATCAGGAAGGTAACTAAATTCACGTGAGAGGCAATTAATTTCCTTGCAGAAATCCAATACATCCATTTTCACTGTGAATTAAAGAGGAAGAAGGAAAATCAAGTGTTTCCAAATTGAGAGGAACGGTGCCTGTAGGTTTTGGGAAGTGATAAAGGTACTTGACACAGGACACTGGATTTTTGCTTTCCTTACCTGTGTGAGACTGAGCCTGTGTATGTCAAGCTCATCCTACAAGGTGCCAGCACCTGGGTGAAAGGGAATATGACAGCAGTCAGTTCCTCCTGTGTGCCATTGAGTTGTGCATCCTTCCTTGGTGATGTTTTTATTTCTGATGCATGTAATAACTCTTCATTCTTATGTAATCGCTGTTTAAGATTTTGTAAAGTGTGATTGGAGATTACTCTAAAGCATTTGTGACTACTAATGACCTGCTGACTGGTGCCTGGGACTTGAGGCAATGTACTAATCAATATTTGCTTAAAAAAATAGCCTGATTTCTGGTGTTTTTACTATTAGTTATCAGAAATAACAATAGATTTGTCAAAATTAGAAGTACAAAATATCCATTTTTGTCAGGGTAGTTGTAGAAGAATTTGTATTTAACTTCTATTTTAAATTTAATAGAATCTAACGTAGGATCTAATCATATCCAGTCTTGACTGCTTAATTGAAATCAATGAGGCAGAACCTGAACTGTTGTTCATTGATATTTCTTCACTGGCATAGTTTGGATTACAGTAACTAATAGTATTTTGTCATCTGGATTCATCTACATCAAAACCTATTTTATAGAATTCTTCAGGACAGATTAAAAAAGAAAGAGAAACAATATCAATATTTAATGCCAATTATCTAAGGTCCACGATTCTACTCTAAACTGCTGTTTCATTTTCTCAGTAAACTCAGTTAATGTTGATGGGTGACATTTTTAAACCATGCACTGTTGATTTCTGTCAAATGTACTTTTTGTTCTACAAATTTCCCTTGAGCTGTCCTTATTTTTTGAACCTAATTCTTTTCATCTGAAAATTGGCAGAAAGAGCTAAGTATTTTTTTTATAACAGCTATGCCAAGTCCACTGGCCCAAATTCTGCACAAATGTGATTTGCCTGGCTTTGCAATCAGTTTAGTTTCCAGATGATTTGGCTCATCATTACTTTGAGGGAAACACATAATGGTGACAAGGTGCCCTGGCCGATTAACTGAATGCTTTTTAAAACTACATGTAGCCAGTGAAGAAATAAAGAAAGATCGGGGGGGTTGATTTAAAACCTCTTAACTTTTTGTAATGGAATCTTGTATTTGAGGTCATGTTAATTTCAGTTTACAGGCAAGATCCTTCAACATGCATAAATCTGTTTTAACTGTTTATTCGTGAATAATTAATCTACAGTCACAGGACAGTTTATAATCTTCATAATCTTTGTCTTATTTTAACTATGTTACAGATTTACTGGCCTGCAGCAAAAGAAAAGGTAGAATTATGCAAATTAGCTGGGAAAGATGCCCATGTAAGTATGATATATATTTTTTATTATTGCTGAGAATTATGAATATCTGTGTATTTATTACTTAATGCACAAAAAAAAGTAAGCTCTTGTTACACTTCTTCTGAACTAATGTCTTAAGTGTCTTTTCTGAATTAAAAAAATTAAATTTCTATTGTTTTTTAAATATTAATACTTAAAATCCAATATTGCAGGCAGAAATCGTGCTAGGTTTTTCCTTTATGTAATAAATGCAGCTGAGAGATTAATGGATTTACCTCAGAAATGTATACCAGGCAATACTTCCATGAAATCCTCTTTTTTCACATTAAAATGCTTCTTTTTTTCTTGGGAGTGTCCTGAAGGTAACTTCATTATAATTCATTAAAGAAACAGAGTAGAAGAACAGTGTACAAATCCACTTAACTTGCAGCCAGCTTCAGTTAGGGTTAAAAGAAAATCTCAGACTCAATGGCTTTTCCCTGGAACCACAAATTTTCTTTAGGAAGTATATTTAAGGTACATACGTGTATACAATACAACTTTTATAAGTTTTGCTTACCACAGATTACATCATGTGTCTAGAGCCCAGTATAAATGTAAACATTTCCTGGCTGTAAAATAAAATTTCTTTATTTTGTCTCAAAAAAATCTCCTAATTTCTTTCCAGCATGTTGGTTACCAAGGTAGATTTCAGCTCAAAACACTCTTAGCTCTCTGCCTGAAGAATTTCAACTTCTTATTCTAACTTGTTGCTACCATTATCTTTACAGCAGTCAAAACCTAAACAAGACCTTTGCTGAGCACTGGGAATATTCTTATACTGGTGTATATGTATATTGTGCTGTTCTATTTCTATACTAAGAGAAGAAGGAAAGAGTCCTGGGAAGGAGATATTTGCTTTGGACTCTATCTTAGGTTTAGGGTGGTGTCTAGAAAGTATGAACAGATCTTGTGTATTCTTTCTGAAGTACTTGTTTTGTGTTTCTGTTTTAATTTCATTTGGGGAAAGCTAGAGCAAGCCTTTTCCTCCAGCCCTTGCATCATCCCTGGAGCACATAGCAGCTGCCTGTGCTTCCCAGCAAGGACCAAGCCCAGCTAGAGCCAGGACAGCCCATTGGACTCAGAAATGACCCAAATAAAAGTCCCCAGTAAGATGTGGTTGGTGCAGAGACAAAGCATGCCCTCTGAAGCCTTTCAGCCCACCACAGTTACTTGATTCATGTAATCTTTGGTGTTAAAGCACATGCAGCACCCTGAGCTGGGAGGCAGAGGCAGGGGGACTGGTAGCCAGACAAACCCAGTGGCGCTGCAACCTCTGCCCAGTTATTGACAGGTGTTGTTTGCTATGACACAGGCTGAACAGATACCCTCCAAACCGTGCTGTGAGCACACAGCTTCTTGTGGCTGTAAGCATTACAGCAGAATTAGGTTTGCAAGTCTGATTGATGAACTGCCTGGCAGATAGCCGCTGTCAAATTGTAGTTGTCACAGCTTTGAACTGCTTTGTAAACAGTCTCTGCTACAGTAGTTTTGAGTTTAAGTACACCAGTGCTATGGTTATAACTTCGTAGAATGTATAATGTGAAAAAGAAGAATAAACACAAAAAGTAACCTTTATCTTTCTTTTCCCAACAGACAGAATGTGCCAATTTTATCCGTGTTCTTCAGCCATACAACCGGACCCATGTTTATGTCTGTGGCACAGGAGCGTTTCACCCTCTCTGTGGATACATTGAACTTGGAACTCACAAAGAGGTAATTTAACTTTCTCACTAGTGTGGCATGTCAAGGAATAGCCCTCATCTTGTTTAGCATTCATCATAGATTGGAAAATACTATGTGAGTGTGTAAAAAATGACCTGACAGCAGCTTGCATAAATAACGGGGTAAATGGTGGATTCTGTGGGTCAGACAGGAACTCTTGTTCTCACATTTGGTATGTGCATATCACTTTTGAACAAAGCACTTTCCTCAGGCTTAATACACAAAGTTCTTTGGAATGACACTTCCATGTGATTAACTAAGTGAAAAGAACATCTAACCCAGATGTCTTCCTTTCTAGTAAGGCATTGCTGCACATACTTTCCTTACACACATACATTCAGAGTTCAAGATTAAACTTGTAGTTCTGTCTTTTAATATATGTATACCCTTGGTCCACAGAGGGATTCCTATGCCTTGTGCATGAGAGTAATGAACACTTAGAAAAGGGTCTCTGAGCCTGAGTGCAGGGACAGAGTCTCAGGACTTTGCAATGTGTTGCGGTCTCGTCACTAAGGAGGTGTTGGGTGTCATCCACCAGTAGTGGCATATTCCTGAGCTGAAGTTAGCAGCTGATTGGTCTTCATTTGCTGGTGACAAAGAAATCTCCATCCTAAGTGGTAAATGTTTGAGACCTAACCCCCAAAACAGAACAATTTTGGTGTTGTGTCAAGCAGCCACTTAGTACACAAGTCTCTTTTTAACTCCTATATGTATCACACCTTGGCTATATTTATCCCTCTGGCACTGTTTTCAGACAGTGTTGAGATGTGACCTGTCTGGCTGATTGCCTGTGGTGCAAGCGCCTTATGGTGCTATAGAAATAGCTTTTTCTTTTCTTCAAGGCTGAGTAAAATTCTAGAATATAAGAAATGACATCTGAAGTTACATAATGGAATAACCTGAAACAGAATAAGAATCATAGAATGGTTTGGATGGAACTGGCCCTTAAAGACCACCCAATTTCAGCCCCCCTGCCATGGGCAGGGACACCTTCCACTAGACCAGGTTGCTCAAAGCCCAATCCAGCCTGGCCTTGAACAATTCCAGGGATGGAGCATCGAGAGATTCTTTGGGTAACCTGTGCTGGTGCCTCACCACCCTCACAGAGAATAATTTCTTCCCAGTATCTAATCTAAACCTACCTGAAGCTGTGAGAAATCTACACGGTGGTGTTGTTTGCCTGATAAACCATTAATGCTCCTGGTATTTTCTTGTATATGGTATAATTTGGTTTACAGTGAAATAATTCTGTAGACTTCTTTGCTTTGCTACTTTAAATATTCTGGTTGAAGCAACTGAAATTTTAGATTCCTTGTATCATGCTGATTTCTTAGCTGAATGATCAAATACACAGCTGAATAGAACAGAACAGCTCTCAGCAAGAGTATAAATAAGGCTCTGGTTTACCTCTGGGTCATTAGCAAGATTCCTTATTCACTCTATCATTGCCTTACTTCATTTCATCTACTTCATTTGTGAGGGTTGTTTTCACCAGACCTTATGAAATTATGGATTTGGTCTGACTGTTCAGTCCAGCAGCCAGTCTAGACAAGGGGTCTGTCTCAGTTAGACATGACCAATTACCTTGTGAGAGGAAATGGAAGAAGAATCCTGGTATTGTATTTCCTAATCCCCTCACTGTCCCCCAGTCCTGCCTCTCCCACATTCCTCCTGGTTGTTCAGCTGCAGGGGTAAGTTGGAGGGTGTTCAGCACTGCTCCTGCCTCTTCTGACAGAGCAGCTCTTCTACAGCCTCCTACTGAGTATCAGCCTTGAATGGCCTCAGGCATATTTTCCCTTTCCTTCTTGGAGGCCCAAACACTCTTCAGCCACCATCCTTCCACCACCTCTCCAGATAAATGTGACAAGGCAGGAGGGTGCTTAGGATAGGCCCAGTGATGTGAATTTGACAGGCAGTTGAAAATGTCTCCTTGTAGGAACTGAAGCCAGGAAATTCTCTTAGAAATTTTCTTTTTTCCATCCCTCACCTTTTTAATTTTTTTAAAAAAATTTAAATCTCTGGGTTATAATAACAGATAATGAGTGTCTGATAATTAGCAACCTCTCCAGGAAGATGTGGGATGCTTGGGAGAGCCAGGCCCTGAGATAGCCTCGTGGAGGCTGAGAAGCCAGGCAGTGCTCTGCTGACCTTTGAAAGCTGCTGGTGGATCTGCACGGCGCTCTCCTGGCCAGTGCCAGTGCTGTGAAAACAGAGAGGAAAACACTGAGGATCAGGTGACTCAAAACCACAGCAGACACTGCTTTTGAAGCAGTACAAATCCCCAACGGGATCACACAATTAAAGGGGATTAAAGTCCTCGTCTTGTTATTGCTCGAGTCGCTGCCAAAACTTCTCTTGGCTGGTGAAGAAGAGGCTTGGCCTGGTTGGTGCTGTTAGCCACAGCTCTCCAAGGGATGCTCTTTTCTTTGAAAGCTTTGCCCGAAGTGAAAGCAGGAGGTTAATGCTGTGTGAATGCCTGGTAGTGTCCATTAGCTTGTCTGGGTGAAGTCTGAAATATTTGATGTTGATCTATAGCTCCCTTGGTCCCCTGAGAAGTGCTGGGCTTGCAGACAGCCTCTTCACATGTGATAAGGCAAGGGTTCTCTGGGCAGCTCGGAGTTGCACATCCTAGAGCAAAGGACAATGGGACACCAGCATTGTCAGAAAAAAAATGCCTAATTTTTAGTTTAGTTTTGTTCTTGCTGTGCTCACTTCAGTAGCCTGAGAATTTGGTTTGCCCGATATTCCACAGATTTGGGAAGGTAATGAGTTTTTTGCTGATGAAATTCTGCTTCTTACGAGCTAGGATTGCTGGAGGAAATGGAATTTATGTTCCCAGATTGGAATTGATTTTTCTTTTCTCTTAAGGAGTTTAATTATTCAATATCCTGGGTTTTGTCTTCTGAGCCTAGAGAGTTTAGGAGGCACCTCAATAACATAGAAAGGTTTGGTCATTTATAATCTAATGTGCATTAAGGATGAATTGAATTAATGTGTTCTGAAGTCTAATCCTATGTGGCCATCTTTGGACATACTTGCTTTTCATTTGTACTCTCCTGGCCCCTTGCAAGGCAGAGATATGGAATAATTAAAATAATTAAAATCACTTCACCCATTTTTAATTGTTTAAATCATGGAAATTTTTTTTTTAAACTATCTTTTAAATTTTTTCTCTAGAATACATTGATTAGATTTCTGAGCACTAGTGGGATTTTAAATATCACTGTAGGTAGGAAAGCATGTTAAAGGAAAATATATTAAAAGCACTTCTGTAGTCAATCTCCCCTCTCTTAATGGCATTTCTGAAGATGAAGTCTCTATACCTGCAGAGAGTTCACTTTACTCCTCTGAGCTATCAATTTTCCTTCAGCAGGATTCACTATGGATTTCAGGTTAACTGTAGTTTCAGGAAACCAGTGAAAGGGGCAAGTAAAAGAATCCTTGTTGGCAATTCAAAACTATAATAAAGCTTCAGATGGATGCCTACAGGAATCGAGTTGTTGATTGCCCACTGAAAACACTGGCAGTAATTTTTAAATAACTTATTTTCTTTATCTTCCTCTGTGCTCTTGATCTGTGGCCCAGGAATTAATCATACTGTATTTGGAAATTACAAGGAAGAAACTATTCTGATATCTCTTGTATCTTTAGCCTTGTTAAAAATAATAAGAGAGAGCATATGCTGCTTTCATTTTAAAAGGATCTGAACTGTGTCTGTTGTGAACATTATTCAGCAGTCCCTGGAGAAATTTCAGAGTCAGCCAGAATCCCTTCAGGGTCTCCTGTTGCAACACAGTCTATCAGCACTTTCCCAAATAGAAGCCAATGCCTTTTAAGTACAATCCAGCTTTTAATAGGAGTAGAAATGAACAATGCTTCTCTCTTTTTCTGAAAATAATTGTATTTTTTTTTAAGATTTGTGTTTCACTATAGAGTGACCAGGATACAGTAAAACACTGAGTGAAAAAATCCAGAAATGGAACAGACACAGACTGTAGACATCAAGGCTGAGATGGCAGCTGCATGATCTAACACACCTTCGCTGTGTACGTTAGCAGAACAGGCTGTCTAAGTGAGTTTTTCTCTGTAGCCACACCAGGATAATGAATTTGTGTTTGTTCTCAGGAGATGGTATTCCGTTTGGATACCCAGAACCTGGAGTCTGGCAGGTTGAAATGCCCGTTCGATCCCCAGCAGCCGTTTGCTTCAGTGATGGCAGGTAAGGAGCCCTCGGAGCCATGATGGCTCTGTGCAAGGCCAGGGGCTCAGCAGATGTCACTGCTGGAGCTCCTCTGGCACTGGTGGTGTTTCCCGTGCTGGTTTGTGCTCTCTGGGCTGGGGAGGCCTTCAGGCTGCAGGCACCACAGAGCTGGAAGGGCAGCAATGCAAACAAAGGCATTAGAGTGGCTGTGACTGCTCTGTCAGCCGGGCAGGAAGGCGGTTTCACCCTCACCCAGTCATTGCTCCTTTAAGAGGACAACAAAAAAACCCACATGGACAGAGAGTGTTTGAAGCCCTTGTGGGCCTCTTTCTGCAATTATCAATATGTTCTGCCCTTTGAAGTCTGCTGACATGCACTATTTCCATAAATACGTTTCTGAGGTTTCTATTTACTCGAGTAGCCACTTCTGAAGCTGGGAGCCGAGAACAAGATAGTGCACTCTGCCTGCTGCGTGCATCACAGCACTGTGTGGTCTGACATTTGGGGCCCAGGAATGTCAGCTTGACCTCTGGATTTCAAATCACTATAAGAGCTGCTTTTGTCATGGTTTGGTTCATAGCTTTGGACAATTTTCATTTAACTTGTCCGTCGAGCATATGAATACAAGATAAGAGTGAAGCACCATGACGTTTTCATTTACAGCCAAAGAGCAGTGGTGACAATGCTTTGAAGTATCAGTCACTCTGTGTTATAAAAAGAATATGACTAATGTTCAGTCTTTATTCTCAGATAATAAGATAGATGATTTGTGATTCTGACCCTACAGATGGGGCAGGACTTCCTTTATTAAAAACAATAGATTAAAGCCTGTGCTTATTCTTCTCAGAGACCCCTAGTACTCTTTAATGAGCGTGAAGTCTATTTTTAAAATGGGGTTCCAGAAACTTTAACTTTTTTTTTACTTTTTTTTTTTTAATGCAAGCAGTATAACTCGGTGATTTATTACAGCATTGCCTGATTTCAGTAGCACTCTCATGCTTTGACTGTTCTATTAAATCTTATGAAATGAAGAAGCTGCTTGAACTTTGCTCCATAACATTTTTTGAGCTAGATAAAATTAATAGTCAGGGTATTGTAGTATCCCTTTTTTGACTGTGGCTGGTGTCAAGTGCTTCATACTAATGTACAAGGAGCACTGTAAAGAGTCACAGGCCTGACCAGAGAATGTGTTTTTGGTCTGTATTTGGATTCTTACCTTATTCCCAAGTGAACTAGGAGAGCAGTATAGTTCATGCATAAGATGCTGCCCTGGAGCTCAGGTGAGATCATTTCCCATCTCTGCCACTAATAAGCAGAGTAACCTTGGCATGTCACTTCTCTCTATCTACTTTTATTTATCTGCCAAATGGCAATAAAGATTACTTTTATCCTTCAGAGAACTTTTAACTTTTATTCAATTATACATTAATGAGCTAAGGAATACCTAACTATATTCTCATTCGTGTATGTAAGGTAATGCAACTGAGTCATTTTCATTCTTTGTAGAAATAAGTAATCTGAGTACTACATGACATATCACTTCAAGTAAACCCATAGATAAATTTGAAAAACTAGTTTTTTTGACTGAAAAATCACCTGCTCATCATCCATCCTCTATTACAAATTACCACTCGCCAAAACTGCTCGGGACATAACAGGAGCTTGGAATGAGAGATACCAAACACCGAGAGAAGTGCTGAAAATGCCTTGTCAGCAGAGCCTAAGCAAGGATGGAGAATTTCTCTTGGCCCTTCAGATGTATCGATCACCAAGTGCCTGTCAGTTAGCAAACACCAATTACCCTGCCCATTCCTCATTATGACAAATACCTTTCAGAATGCACTGCTGTTTCTTTACAAAGGCAACATGCTGTCTGAAAGATGTGCTTTCCACAGCTGTCATGGAAATAACACAGAAGTAACAATAATAATGAGGTAAAAAGAAAGATGATGGATCTTTTTTGGACAAATAAAGTGCTTGTGGATCATGGGTTGTGGGTTGGTTTGTTGATTTTTTTTTCCCCCTTGATCTTATTTTTTTAAGTGCATTTACATTTTTCGCAAATGAAAGCACAAACATCAGTATTGAATGGTATTTATTCTGCATTCACTCTCAACAAAGGCTTCTGTCTAAAAGATCTTGTGAAATGTTTCAACCCAGGAGTATCAGAAAACCTGGATAAGGAACTTTTGGAAGGGGATTCTTATGTATCATACAGCTTTTTGTAAGATTATAATTTATGAACATGAAATTCTTTGTTTTATGAATTCTAGGGATTTATTTCTGCAAGTCATTAAACAAAAAAAGAACTCTTCCAACTAATAAAGCTTGTTATTTTACAGAAAAAAGGTATATTTTAAAATGCACTATGTGGTAAAAAATAAAAGGTTCACAGTGATACTGTCTCTTTGCTTCTTTTTGAAAAGTACTGAGATTTGAAAGGGATCAGAAAATATTGGGCATTTCTTAGCATTTTCATTGCCCACGGAAGGGGCAGAAGAGCAAATAGTGACTGCAGCAAGCTCACACACTGTGTTACAGATGTGGTGTCCTTGTGAGGCAAATTCTGGCTGCCTGATCCAAGTGAGATGTGTCAGTTATTTTAGCGAGGCCACTCTGTATTAAAATGGTGACCATTTGTGTCTGTAGCCACATGCCTGCTATTAACACGAATTCCCTGAATTTGTGCCCGAATTCCTCTTTGTGAATTAAATGTTGGATGGAGATCCTTGCTCTTGGAATGGGCCAAGCTGCAGCATTCCAGTGGAGAAGCATCCATCCTGTTTTTCTGGCTCAGGAGCAGCCAAGCCATGGGGGCCATGGCAGTCCTGGGACACAGGAGGTGGCTGGAATGGCCATGCCCTCACCATGGCTCCCAGGTGCATGGGACAGGCTGTTCAAATTAAATAGACCTTTATACCCTTAAGAGCCCAGTACCCATTAAAGCCTAGGAAATTTACTTTTCTGAGTGCCTAAAAGATCTGGAAATTAGGCTTTGACTGTGTTACTTCTCAGACATATAATTACAAATATCACTCTCATTTAAATGTAAATAAATTCACAGAACCAAAAAACCCATTAATATATGACCCAATAATATTTTAAAGCATTAAATTAGTTTATAGACCAATTAAACACAGATGCTGTTCACCCAACAAAATGTAAATAGTCTTAATTTTTTTTTGTGCCACAGCTGTAGGAACCCTATTTCTTTTTCATTTGCAGATGAGTATCTTTATGCTGGAACAGCTTCTGATTTCCTTGGCAAAGACACTGCTCTGACACGTTCTCTGGGCCCTTCTCACGACCACCATTACATCAGAACTGACATTTCTGAACATTACTGGCTTACTGGTAAGATCTCAAACATATGCTGTTGTCATTTGCATTGTCCCTGCCTCTCTGAAGTTAATAGCTCCTTCCTTATATAAATATATGTCCAGTAACTATAAATATAGATATTGTATCATGGAGTCTTTGGATTATGTAGGCTTTTTTAAAACAGCTCAGTGGAACAGAAATGCACTTGAGAAGAGTCACAGAGGTGAAAATGCTAATTAAGGGAAGAGTGGGAACATGAGGCTTAATCATAGTTTCTGTCTTTGATCTGTATATCTGTATATAATCCTACAATTTAAATAATATCATGACTTAAATGCTTCTATATCCGGTCTTGTTGGAATAATTTTTTTAAACTGTTTTTTCCAATCACTTGTTAGAAGCTGTTCTGTATAGCATGTTGAAACGACAGACTAGAAATCCCACATTTTTTGGTAGGAGGTCTTTTTTTCTTTTCTTTTCCTTTTTTAGGGGGAAAAATACCCTTTGTTGCTGTGAGGATCATTTTAAAACCACTAAGGGCACACTAAAATAGCTTCCCAAGCAAAACACTGCTTTTTCTTGCCCGTTAAAAAACACTGTGAGCTAGTAAACCCTCTAAAAAATGGGCTGCATTTGCACCCAGCCAGTCTCAAACCACACACAGAGTAACATGGAAAACTTCACTCACAGGCTAACCCTGCTCAATTAAAGCATCTCCCTTTTAGCTGTCAGCTGTCTTTAAAGATGTGGCAACACTGGCCCTGGCTCAGGATGCCTGTGTAACTATTATGGGTGCATTGTAAAGCCAGGGCCTGCTGACCACAGGGTTAAGTTGTCTTCCCAGCAGACAACTTCTAAAAAGGATAATTCTGCCTCTTAACTCTTTGAGACCTCAACAAGAGGAAATGTTCTTTTATTTTTTTTCTTAATAATTTTTCCCTACCCATTCTCTTCCTTCTCTATTGTTGACTTAAATTTCTATCTAGATGTAACTCCATAACCGCAGGATTTCTGCCGTGAGATAAAGAGAAAAAGAAAAAAGCCACTTAAAAGCCATGTTTACCTTTCCAAATAGGAGATAGAAGAATCTCATATCTAACTCTGCTGACCTATCCCACTTTCATTTCCTGTACTGAAAGTCTTTCTTGTCCCACCTCTCCTATCTTGTGTCTCTCGTTTCCACCCAGCCCTTGTGCAGTGCGGGGCAGAAATGGGCTCTGATATGGACCACGGTGGGTCCTTCCAGCAGTCACTTCTCTAATTCTAATTAGCCATGCAACTGCATATCCAGTTTTATCACTGATGGCCTGCAGATGCTCAGCATGGAAAGGTGGCTGGGTAGCTGCTTTCCTAAGGGATACAGTAATAAGCCAAAACCAAAGATTTACTGTCGTCTGGCCCTGAGGAGCAGCTGGTGTTACCATTAGTATAGATCCACATTGATGAGCATTACAGGGTTCAGTTCCCAGTCCAAAAGAACTTGTAGCTCAAAAATACAGTTCCAAACAATTCTTTCTCTTATTATTGTTTCTTCATGAGCAGTTTGAGGCAAGGGAACAGTACAAGAAAACAGAATAAAGTGTAGGAGAGAAATGTTTAGATGTTTTAGTGGGGGAGGGAAGGGTTTCTGCCTTTCCTCTCTCATTTAGATTGATTCATGATTTATTCTGTTTTCACTTAAAGCATCTGTATTTGTGAAACTTTTTTAAGGAGAACAGTATATTAATATGTCTGGGTCTGAAAAAGAGCTTTAGTGTGCTAGACTGTGAGGTGAAAATTGCCCCACACTATATAAACACTGAAGACCCTATATATTCTTCAGGTTTACCATGTTTCCAGCCATATAAAACCCTACAGCCACAATTCTAAGGCTTCACAAACACAATTCTTTCAGTGTTATACTAAGAGGCATAGACATAAAATGGGTGCTTTTAATATTTTGAAGCAGTCCTTTTAAGGTTGGAGAAAATTTTAAGTGCAGCTTGAAATGACAGCATCATTTCTGCAATAAGCCATAGGGTGGCCAATATATTTCTAATTTATTGTGTAATGTTACCAGTCGCATACTTTTGTGCTTTCAGCTGATATTGGTATAAAGAAAAATATTTACTTGATTTCAGGTTTAAAACTCCCATCTCAGCTAAATCCCCTCTTCCCTAAATCTACTGCCCATTTATCAAGCATGTGTTAGACCTCCAGGAAAAGTCGTACATACTTCAATAACTGCACAATTGGAAATAAATTATTACCACGCATGACTCATGTTTTACTTAGGATAAGCATAAAATGTACATCTTGTTTTCTTCCAGAGGGCCAAGGAAGTTTTGCTGTAATGCACCTTAATATTTTTAAAGTTTAGTCTTACTCTGTTTCTGGAAACAAAATTATCCTTCCCTGAGGGAAGGGAGGTAAAGACAAAGCACGAGGGAAAAATGCGTGGGATACCTTCCAGTTCCTTGCAGGGCATCCCTATCTTGACTAATTAAGACATGTCCTAATCTCAGTGGCTGAATAGCAGCTCCACAGAGGGGGAAGGAGGAAGGCAGCTAATCTTTCCCATGACTCAGGCTCACACGTGCTCTACTCCCGCAAGGGTGGCACTGGAGCAGAGGGGAGCAGGGCTGGGGAATCAGGCGTTCCCACAGCTGCTCCCTGGGGCTGGTGGCCCCTCTCCGGATGGCAAAGCCACCCACTGGAACAGGGTCTGCCCCATGCCAGCCCCGTGGGCAGAGGAGAGCGCCCCGCCAGCCCTACCCCACCGAGCAGCCGCACATTCCTCCCTCCTTCGTAGGAAGAGAAGGCCAGAGCTGGAACGAGGGCTTCCTTGAATTGCATTCATCTCTTTTTTTTTTCCTTTTCACTTTTTTCACAGCAATTTAGTCGTCTTTTCCAGGGCAAAGTCTTGGAGGCAATGAGTTCTTTATATCCTGCGAACTTTGGATGGGATTCAGCTCCCTTAGCTCTAAAAGGCAAGAGCTAGCATCCTGTCTGAGCTCAGTCCTTTCGCTTGCCCCTGTAATTTACTGAGAGAGGTGACACTTCCAGAGGGTGACTCACCCCGCCTATTGTAGGAATCTGTCTTAAAATAGGATTATTCATTGTCACTTTGTCCCTCCCTGAGAGAGGGCCTGGCTGAGAATGGGTGAGGAGTTTGACTTCTAGGTGGTTATGGTAAATGAGGTAAGCACTGTCCTTTGTAGTCTGTCATGCCATGTATTTCTGGCAGGCCAGCTACACTGAGGTGATGCTTCCCACTGTTTCAGGTTGCTTTTTAATTTCTTTGTGTTCTGGGACAGCCACTCCTTTGTGGTTCTCTTTTTCTGAGCGTGAGTTCTCCGTAGGTTGCAGTGCCAAAAATCACTGCTGGTTTCAGAAGGTAACCAACAGCCAACCCAGCAGTGAAGGACCAGCTGTATCAGCTTTTCCCACCAGGCCACATGAAAAAAAAAGCACAGGCAACACGTGTACCATCTATTGCCAGAGCTCATGAAGCCATTAATCCCCAGTTTGGTTACATACAATCTTGCCATGAACTTAGTATGTGGGAAGATCTTCTGCTGAAGCAAATAGTGGGGGGGATAGCTCTGTCTATGGGAAAACAAACAGTAGTTTAAATCATCATCATTAGTTTTTTCTCCCATCCAAAGAATCCAAAGGCCTAATTCACAGTTAGTTTAAATGCACTTTTATATGTTGGATTGATGGGTTAGAAAAGATGAGACAAAGATCTCAATTGCAGAACATTGTGTGGTTTTGAGATGATCATCTCTTCCATTTAATTACTTTTACTTCATATCTTTTACAATGTATTTCTGTTCTAATTTAACTTTCAACTTACATGTTTTCAATTGTGATTTAAAATTGTTAAATATTGGTGTTCCTTTAATTCATTAGAGATTCTAGTAAATCTGTTCTAGGAATTGTTATTGTGACATTTATTTTTGCATTTGGCTTGCCAAGGAAAGCAGTGAAGTTTAATCTTCAACCCCCCATATATTCAGTGTTTTGTTCTGTGAATGTGGATTAAGAAAAAAAAGGATGTGACTTTCAAAAATGTGGTATAGAAGAATTTCACAGGTTTCCTCTTAAATGGCTATTTTGCTAACCACATGTTTAAGAAACCATACTGGAAGCATATTTGTGTATTTATTCATGCTTAGAGATCTAATCTTCAAAGTAGCCTTACAGGTCCTGAGGGGTAATTGAATATTTTCCTCAAGCTCATTTTGAAATCCTAACTTAAATTTATAGATCTTGATGCCTGCATAATTTCATTTTTTCTGCTGACACCATTCTCTAGTGTCAAATAGGTTTAAAATGGAAGCAGCGCCGTGACTATTTTCACCCATAAATTTACTCTTCTGGCACAAAGGTGCACACTGAGTGCTTAAACATATATCCCATTTTGTCTCAGGCCCTTTGTCTCAGACTGCAAACTTTTGAATCAAGGACTCTCTTTTTCTTCTGTGTGTACTGTAGAGTTCATGGTGAAAATTCCTCAAGGCTAATATAAAGTAACAATCATTATGAAAAGGACAAAGGCATGAAGATATATTGAAAGCTGATAATAGTGTTCCCCCATATAAACAGTGTGCTCTGTTTGCTCTGCATTCTTACACCACCCTCCTTACTGCTTTCTACTGCAGCCTACCTGATACTGAGAGACAAAGACTGTGTATTTTATTGCTGAAAGAATGTATTTTAGAGTCAAGGGTCTCTTTGCACTGTATTTGTATAGCCACTTCTGTTTGAAGAAGAACATCATTTATCCAAGTGCCCTCAGAAGAGCTCATCTATTGTAGCACACTGGGGAATGTCTTAAAAATCACTGCCCCAAGTACCTGGTTCACTTGTGCAAGGCAGGGCTGTTGCCTGCTCTGCTGCAGTCACGGACCCAGGAATTTCTTCAATTTCAGGTTTTAGTGCAAAATTACAAGGAACACAAACAAGAAACCCCAACACCAAAAACAAAAGCCCTGAACTAGTGAGCAGGTAGAGCAGGATTGGAGACCATGGATGGGGAGCTTGGGAGCAGTGGAGAACATCTTGGCCCAGCAAGCATGCCTGTAAGATGCAGGCAGACTCCCACGCTTGCCTCGGAAGAGACCAGGAATAATGTAATGGCCCAGCATGCCATGACAAGGCATTTTTTGCAAAAAGCAGATTTAAATAACCCAAAAAAACCCATTACATTGATATAGCAAATCTGTTTTCGAGGACAGGGAACCACGTCCTTAAGACTGACCAGCCAGTTTTGGAGTTTGCTGTGCTAAGTGGGGAATCCCAGCGTGGCACTGTGTTGGATTGGGTGGATAATGTCAGTAAGATTACTGTATCACAGATACGTGGGAAACATTCTTTTGCAAGCTATCTCTAGTAAACAGTAGTATGTTTCTGTAGTCATAACTGCTGCCATGAGTAATTAAATTAATTTAAATTCTACCAGGTGATTTCAGAAAATCTGCTTAGCTTCATTTTGGTGGCAAGAGCAGTAAGGTGGATTTGTGTAGGCAATACTTTGTACTGAGAGTTACTCTATTTCCAAACAGAGAATGATAACCAGTGCTGCATACTTTTGCAAGTGGTAGTAAGATCTATACATAAAAACATCAGCCTAAGAGTAAATACTTCAGACTCCATGGTGGTTTTCACTTGGAATTAGTAAGAAACTCACTGCTACATATCTATGTAATATTTTTATTTCACTGGAAGATGTAACATAAATGCAGAGTTTAACAGCGAGTACTAAGGCTTTTCTTCAGATTTTTAACCCCCTTTTTTTTTATTTCTAGGAGCAAAATTCATTGGAACTTTTCCTATCCCAGATACCTATAACCCAGATGATGATAAAATCTACTTCTTTTTTCGAGAAATATCACAAGATAGTGGCACATCTGACAAGACAGTCCTTTCCAGAGTTGGGAGAGTTTGTAAGGTAAGGACTCTATCTTTTTGATTAAAACTAATCAAGTGTTGTTTATTTCTGTGAGAAATGTGTTTTCCCCTTTGTTACCCAATGAGCCATCATAGTAATTTTCCTGAACATAGATTACTAATGCCGTCTGAAATTTACTTGTCAAAAAATAGACTTGATATTGACACTGTACCTCTTGTAAAAAGCTAATAGGTTTATAAATTATAATGCTGTGTCCAAACCAGTAGAGTATTGACCTTCAATGCAACAATGTCATGCTCTGTTTCATGAGCTTCCAGTGAATGGATGAGTCAAAGTGTGCACAGTAGCAAGGTATTTGGGGTTTTGTGGAAAGTGCCCACTGATGCATGGACATACAAACCCATTCCTTTAGCTTGGCTCTGTACACCATCCCTGGGCATTACTGAGAGCTGGGGTCAGTCATTTGTTTCTGCACATTCCTGATAATCTGCTGGGGTGAGGGGAGGTTAAGGAAGTATGCAGTTTCTGAGCTACACCCACATCTGCCTGGAGGTTTCCTCCCTTTGGAAGAAGAGCAATCCTTTACCCATTGACCAGGAGGAGCCAGTCCCCCATCTCCTGCAGTGTAAAAAGTTCATTTGGCTGGTGCCTGACCTTTAAATGATTACTGCTTTACCTTCTCCTTCATTCTGCTTGGGTTTCCCCCTTGTAGAAGATTTGTGCCCCAATGGTATATACAGACTCAGGCTTTCATGTGCTGCACTCTTCTTGGAAAAGCATTTCTGTCAAGGGCAGAAGCCTTCTTAAAAGATGAGAAGAAAAAAGTCCTTCCTGCACATGAAGACAGCAGTCAGTGTAGTTTGCTGTTTTCCTGAGGTCTCTAGAGTGGCAGAAGGGTCTGGAGACTTCTGTGTCGAACACACACTCCATCCACTCCCTTGTCCCCTCGGACATTCTGTCCCTCTGTTCTGCAGTAACAGAAGCAGTCAGTGGAAGTGCTCCCATCCTGTACTTGGGTCCTCAGGAATCACTGGTAAAAATCAGGAAAATGGAATTTGAAAGCTGCCTTCATATGAGTAAAATAGTAAACATAAGCTTTGAGCAGATGTTTACCTCATGATAAATTAGGTATCAGCATCACCACAGCAGTCACACAAGTAGGTACATTTCTATGATTTTGTTCAGAAGCTTTAACTGATTGCAATTTCTGAGCAGTGTGACTGCTGGCAGTTTCTCAAGAAACTTGAAAATTAGTACAAAACAAAAGCGTTTGTGATTTGCAATGAGGTGTGTGTGGGAGAAGAGCAGTCATTCAGCTACAGACACGCTGGAAAACAAAGAGTGGACAAGTGTATGGATGTGTAAATCTGGAGCTGCTCTGCAGTCCAGCAAACTCCCAACTCCAACAGAGATTTCAGTGGCCACAGCCATTTCACACTTCTGTCCTTAACCTAAAGTGTTCAGATAACAAAACATTCATTCATAAATCAGTCCTCTAGTAGGTTTTTAGCCAGATGAAAGAATGGATAATCTTTAGTTGGGTATTTCACAGCAGAGTGATTAATGGCAAAATGGAAATGCAAACATTTATGATTTGCTGCTAGACATGGCATTTGATGATTATGTGAGAGCACTTAATGCATTAGGAGAAATTGATAGACAACATTTTCAAGCCAAGGCACATGAGAGAGTATAGTAAACTAAGATATATTGGCTAGAGAAAACCAGCATCCTTTACCTAGAGAAAAAGGGAGATAAGCTATCATAATAAAAACAAATGTATTGTAAGGAAATCCTAATGACTGTGTATAATCATACCTCAAATGAGAATGAATTTGTAGTGTAATCATGTTAATGGGAAGAATGTCATGAATTTTATTTTTAGTAGTCAAACCAAAACAATGAAAATGATAAGCAGGGTGATTATTATTAATAGTTCTACACTGTCTTCTTTATTTACTGAACACTTCCCACTGGTTGCAGAATTGTCTTGATAATCCAGACTCCTGCTTTTTATTATATTTGTCTTAATTACCAACAAATCAAAAAATATATTGCTAATTATTATAATAAAAATAGAATTATTATGGGTATTTAATATAAATTAAATATGCAAATAGACTTGTCTGTTCATGGACTGAGATATTTTGGATCTGTGCTGTGGTATCTGCTGTGCTTAATTGTCGGACATGGGAACAATGCCTTTGATTGAAACAATTGATAACAACAATTTCTACTTGCACTGTCTCATTAATGTGATCTGTACTGCACAAAGTTAAGCCTTTGCCTTCTTTCCTGTTAAGGAGAGAATAACAGTAAATGGGAGGAGCTCAGCAACTTCTGAAGTAGTTTGCTTGGTGTAAACACAGTTTTTTTCTACTAGAACTCAATTGCTCTCTACCCCACCATGCCTTAGGGCTCCTGTCCATTAATGCCAGAAACACATGCTGAAATTAGAATAGGCTTTGTTTTTAATAAAAAGCTTAGTCAATGCAGCCTATTCTTTGGCTGATTTTCAAGGGTCAACAATATGGTCTCTCAGTGATCCCCTCCCTTAGGGAAAATCTCTGGAAAGCATTCCCCTTTCCCAGCTACTCTCAGACCCAGAAGACTGCAGTGCTCTTGCTGGCAGCTCTTTGCCCAGCAGCTGCCACTTGTCCTGGTCCCCAGACCATCTGCACCCAGTGCCTGCAGCCGGTGCTGCGGGAGCGCAGCCGCTGCAGCTCTGCGCAGCCCTCGCTGGGCTGCACATCATCTGCTCTGTGTCACTGGGGCTCTCGCTGGCACTGGGGAGGAACTGCTTTCAACAGTCACTTTCAGAACCAGATGTGTCATTTATCATGGCAAGTGGCATTTCCTGTTTTTGGTTTGAGCAAGGCAGAAGTATCATTGCCCTATCTGCAGTGCCTGATACTTCTTATGGTGCGTTCATACTTACACAAATTGCAGTGTTTGGGGTTATGGGTTTTCCTTTCATGTAAGGCCATAACCAGAAAGAAAAATTACTATTGAAGATTAGCCAGCAAAATTTCTTTCTTTTTTAAAATGCATGCAGTTACACATATGTATATTAAATGATCACTCAAACCTTAACTTCTTAGGAGCATGGATCCACTTATTCCTATTTCTAAAAACACAGGCAAAAGCTTTTACAACTACACTGTCTTCAAGCCCACAATGCTGAACCACTTTGCATCAGATGAAGAAAGGACACAGTCATTACACATTAAGGAAGATTTTGAAAAAAAATACAATTGCAGCATCCATACACTGTGCCCTATGCAGTCCAGTAGCAAGTCAGCTTCATTTTTGTACATACTCACTACTAAATGATGGCAGAATTATAATTCTATTTATCAATAACCTCATATAGGTACAAGTATAGCCCTAGAAGAGACCTAGTTTTCCCTCCTATTTTCCCCACTGAAATAAAGGGAGAAATAAAAGTCTTAACATAGAAAAATCACAGACTTCTCTAGGTTTTGAAGAGGGAGGAAAGTTGTTGGAGCTTTTGTTTGTTTGTTATCTATATCGAAACACATCTTTTCATAGTTACAACCTCATCCTATTGGAATGAAGTGGAAATTGGCCAAAAGCAGTAGTCTCTCTGCTGCAGTATGAAAATCCTGTCTATTATTACAGCGGTTTGCATTTGCTGTGTTACAAGCTTCTCTTTAATGGTTTTGGTGATGTATTGCAAAAGTTAAAGCATGCAGTCTTAGAGGCTGGTTTCCGAGACCTCAGCTGCCAAGAAATCAGACTTCAGCCCCTGATGTTTTCCCATATTTCCCAAAGTGTTTGGTATCCAGAAGCAGCCTTTGTTCTAGTGGGAACAAGTGAGCTCTTTGTCTTTTTTTCTTTTTTTTTTTTTTTTTTTTTTTAATACCGTTCCACCCCGATATACACCAAGCTGTACCTGGGGAAAATAATACTGCAATTAGGCACAGCCCTCTTGGTTAAACTGTACTTTCTAAGCACACTGGAATGTAATCATTTTAAGGGCTCTTGAGTCGAGAGCCCTGGACACACCCTGCATTCCACCTTTGGGTAATGTAATTTATTTCCAAAGCCATGAACATCAGCAGAGTTCAAGGCTGTGACCTTGCCTCCCGTCTGGTGCTTAAAGCAATTTGTATTCCCAGGATGGCAGGAGGGAGCTGTTCCTCTGCAGCTCCAAGTCCAGTCTCCGGTGGGCTTTGCCACAGGGCTGCTTGCATGTAGAAGTTAAGAGGTGTTTTTCTTGTCCTGGATATAGTCTAGCCATGCCTTTACTGGGACTCGGGATAACTGGCCCGCTATCATTATTGGCATTTCTGTATTGTGCAGATAATTGATCTCTCTCCAGAGCCCTTGGAGCTGTCCTGGCAGTGTCCTGCTTTCCCATTCAGCTGCACTAGCCGGGTCCTGGAAGCCAAATAGCCATGTTCACATGTTCTCAGCAGGGCTAATTAATCTGGGCTCAGAGCCATACTCGAGCAGCTATCCTGCTTCCAGTTCTGGAGGCAACTCATTCCAGGCGAGACTTAACTTCCTGTGTGTTACATGCTTACACACCTCCTTTGTCACCATAATACTGCCTAGCCACAACTCCAGCCATGGGAAATATTTTTTTACTGATTTCTCAATGATAATGATTAAGAACCCTCTGAAAAAGTTGTCCCTAGAACAACCTTGGCCCTCATTTGCCCGCTAGATGTCTTTGCAGCTATGAGTCCTTTGGCAACCAGATCCTCTTGGACTTCCAAATTTGACATTTGCACATAATGTGCCATTTGAAAGTTTACAAATTATGTAGAAAAGCAGATGCTCATCATGATGATTTCATTTCTAAGGGCTGATGTGTTGGAGACTGGCCAGTTCCATAGAGTATCTGCTTCTAGCTGTGATGGATTAAGAGATATAACATCAGGCTTTGTCAGGTCTTTTGGTCCAACTTTCCTTATTGGCAAGGGTTATATAAGTATAGGAAGTTTTGTAAATTTGTGTCCCTCATGGGTGTGTTTCAATAATTGGTGTTTTGAGGAGAGAAATCAGGATTTACAGATGTGGCGAAAATATGTGAGATATGCTTAAATGTAAAGAGGTGTGACTCAATTTTACTGAGCCTCAGGGAAAGTGAGAAAGAAGTTGCAGTGTCAAGACAGATCTTTAAAAACTGGAAATGCAGCTGTACAACCTCTGAAGCAAACTTTGGAAGCCATCCTAGTTGCCAGAGAGACATTGCATAGGACGCTGTCAGTATACCTTGGCTCCGAAGTGGAAGCCTCGAGAGTTAACTGGAGTGAAGTTCCTGTGGCTAATCCAAAGTCCTTGACTTGTGAGTGCTTTGGCTCAGATGTTCAAATATCTGTAAGAGTATCAAATAATGACTTTCTGATTTTGAAGTTTACTCACATGATTGAATTATCTTCCTGTCTTTTTTTTTTCCCTGTTAGTACATTTACTGTAAAAATGTACCGTGGTTTGTAGTTTTGCTATTGTTGATTGAGTACAGAGTTGTAAATGCAGATGTTTCAGGATTCCAGATTCTAAAGGTCTCTCTGAAATGATGACCTACCCTTGTTCTTTGGTCTCACGCCCTCCCCAGTTCTCAGCCTGTGGTTAGCAATGCTGTGGTCACAATCTCATGCAAGTGAATTCAGGCCCTTGTATATATCCAAGTGAGGGAACTAATTATCAGGCATTCCCTTCCTTCAGTAAAGGCAGATAAGTAGTTTCTGGAGGAAGACTCCTTCAATCTTCAACCCAAATCACTCTCTGAAGGACATATTTTCCACTGACTATAAAGGGAGCTCTGCCCTACTGAGTCCCTGGAACCTGAAATGCAAGACATTCGGATTTAAGAGTGTGAAATATTGAATGGCAAATTCAAGCTTATTTGTTCATAAAGAAACCAGTTTATCCCAGTGCTGGGTCTCATACTCCTCCAGTTTCATAGTGCTGTCAATCTGTTCAAATCATATAAATTCTGATCTCCTGTTTGATATTGATTGCATGATCCATCTAATTACTTGATTTGCCTTCATTATCAAGAATGCTGCCTTTCATAACCTAAAGGTTTTGTTCTCTGTCTTTTTATATCCTTCTTATGTATGTATATCATATAATTTATATTATGTATATATGAAAATATAGATGAGAGGCAGGTAAAAGCAAGTCAAGCACACTGGAATAAACCACGTACAGTTTATACTCAAAATTTTAAGTAGATTTTCCTGAGAATCCCATAACATATTTTATTTCTTCAGCCAGAAGACTTTGCTAACTTCAGATTCACACTGAAGTTAGATTGAACAGCCTAGTGGTGGATGTAGTAGAGTACATTTAATTTGTGGCAGTCTTTGGACAGTTTAGTGCTTAATACTAACACGCCTGCTGGAGATAACCTGAGCAGAATTGGTGCTTGGCCTTAAGGTAAAATGGTTCTTAGTTTTATTCTTTTATTTGTCCCAAACCATCCTTGTCTCTACCTGAGCCTGTTAGTTTCTGGATTTTGGGGATTTTTTCATGGTATGTTTAGTAACAGTCCAGAATTTTTCTTTACTTTGTAGTTAGATTTTCCAGTCTGGATCCCATCTAAAGATAATTTGGTAGAAACTTCTGGGTGTGATGTTTAAATATTTTCCAAAATAAAAATCGGTGTTTTCCATGGTGAACCAAACAGTTTTTCATGCTCAGTGTGAGTACTTTCTGAATGAAATAAAAACAAGCGTGGTTGAAGAGCAGGAACTAAACAGAGTCACCACCTCATTGTCAGATGGGAACTGCGGACACAGAGGAGAAGTAACTTCCCTGAGTTTACTTGATGTATCCATAGGAGAGCAGTGGAAGTTCTAAAGTCTCATGTGCCTTCTTTCTCGTGCTTATATTGCAAGTGTGCTTTTATTCTCTTTCAAGTCACACTTCACGTGTAGCTTGATGTTTTCACCCATAGCCTGATGAAATCAAGGCAGGAATCTTCACCTACATTCATATGGTTTGGACAAGAAATTTTGCACCTGAATTCCTGAAGGAGTAAATTTAACTTCCCTGTGTTAGGTTGGTACCTAACAGAGTTGAGTGGGGATAGAAAATGTAAAGTAAAACAAAATAATTATAGAAAGAACTGTGAATCTGAAGACAAGTTGAAAGGAGTCTGTTGGCTGTTTCTCCATTTATAAAGTCAGCTACAAGGTTGGAGGTTTTTTCCTCCATAATATGAGGCTTAGCTTCAGGGGAAGCCATTTGTTTCTGGTGGCTTTGTCACATAGCTAAGCTTCAATAAGAGAAAGGCTCCAGGGCCTTTTGCAGTTTCAGCACTTTTCCTCTCTGTTCTCCAACATTTCCTTTTATTCAGGCCAGGAATTCTCTTTGGATAGTCCTTTTGCACATCTTGCCACTGGCTGTAATTAATAACCTGCTTCTAGAAATTCCACTCATTGTCTTTTTTCTTTTTTCTTCCTTTTTTTTTTTCCTTTTAGAGGCTGTTCAGGATAATTACTGTCTTTAAAGTTTTATGAATCACAGTGTTTGACATCTTTGATGTAGACTGATTTTTCAGATAACTGCACTTTTTGTTCTAATGTTCAATTTGTCACTGTTACTTACAAGCAAATAAGAGATTTAAATCCCCAAAGATGCAGATGTTCTTTAGTTTCACTGCCATCTGTTTTCCTGCCTACTGGATTCCAAGACTAACATTTGTTCATTTTAATGAAGCTACATTTATACAGTATACAAAACACAACAGAATATAATAGAAAATAGATACAACAGAAAGTCTTTAATATAAGTTGATTTTTAAATCACTTGGTTATGGAGCAGTATCTTTTCTGAGGGCTTTTATTCTTGTGTGAACTTATCTTTAGCTAGATGGTTTGAAAAACCTGTTGTTTTGCTTAATTGCACATAAATCGCAGATCAGAAAACTGAAATTTCCGTGGAAGACTCTCAAGAGAGGTGCATGATATGACCTTAAATTACTTCAGAAAATTTACACTGTGCCATTTAAACAGCAATCTTCCTGAATGTCAGAAGGCCACACAATTACCTGTGCTCATGGAAGTGGGACATCTGATATTTGACTTCTCAGTGTAATTTGGTAGAAACCTGATTTCTCGCTCCAACAAATTGTTTTCTGCAACCAGCTCATTGAAAAGGGATGAAATTTTAGGATTTCTGTAAATAAGAGTCTGCCTGATTTATTAAAGTCATATTGGATTACTTCCCTATTTATCTAAGTAATTTGTAGTTATAATGTTTTGTGATATTTTGGGGTAGTATTTCCTCAACAGGTGACAGATTGAGCAGCCCCCCTTCTAGTTGGAAATTATCTACATTTCTAACTCAGGCAAGCACAAGTAACCAAGATTTTACAGGCATTTTTTTCTGTTAAAAAAGAAGGTATTTCAGGCAGAAGTGTTGGTATTTGTTACAGCTTGTGAGATTACAAAGCAGTAAGTGCTAATTAAAGCTTTATTTATATTCAGAATGAAATATGCAGTCCCTAAGTGCCTTCATCTGTCCAGTAACAAAGTTTATAGTAAACACAGCTAATCCAGTGTGCTTAGAAGTGATATTTTGGGAGATAAGATTTCAGATACTCAGGGCTGGTTGGCTGTTACAAGATTAGCCATATTTTTGGAATGAAAGGCTTGGTCATGCTGCCTTCCCCTTCTCTCAGCACTTAAATTTATCTTGTCTCCTCGTCCAATCTCTCTGAATATTTAAAGTTCTTTGTATTCAGACCATATTTCTTGTCAAAAATCATTTCAGTACATCCAGTTAATTGCTTAAACAGACTTGAGGCAAAGCTTTGCTTAGTATAAATCAGCTGAATTATCAGCTGAATCAGGGCTTCTTAGAAGTCTATGACTTTGTTTAATCCTTACCTTTGTCCACTTGTGCACTAACTGAACTTTGCTTTAGTGATTTTCACTCTTCCATTAATTTCTTCTAATCCACTGACTACCCAGCCTGTACATGCTGCTGTATTTATGTCCTGCTCTACAGCCAGCTCACAGCATTTGAGCACATCAGTGATTCATTCCAGACTGCTACCCTATTGAATAATCTATCTGGCAAAAGACACCGTCTTCTTTCTGTAGCAGCCCAGTCTCAAAAATAACTTGGGGCAGCATTTCCTTTGTGCAGCCTCTCAGAGGCCAGGAATCAGGAACGATGGGGGTCCAAGGAATCTCCACCAGAGTGGGCAGATACTATGCAAAGCGTGTGAGTGCACATCAATATGGTCTGAAGGAAAGGAGAACAGCTGCATGTTCTCCAGCACCTGAAGCCTCAAGATGGGTCAAAGACTGACCTAATATGCACCAAAAAATCGTATGAGGGAGGAAGGGGTGCCCTTTCTTAAAAAATAGACATTTACAGAGCTTAGTAAGATAAATACTACTTGAGACTCAAGGAGCAAAGACATAGCTAGACTATTTATAGTTTCTGAATCTCCTTAGTCTGAGCTGAACTAATTCTGTATGTAGATAAAACCATCATGGCCTTTGTCAATTCCTGCACTTTCTCAGTCAATCTCAATGAATCCTGGGCATGTTATAGGAAAGGAAAGACACTGTAGTAATCAGAGATGGCATACAGAATTCAAGAGTACTAGATGGCTACTGATCAAAAAAATCCCCCAAAACCACAAACAAAAATATCTTCATAGTAAAATGTACTTTTTATTTCACTCAGCCATGGCAGTAGAAGGAAACATGTTGAAGAATATGGCAGCATATTATATGTGCAACTGTCTAAATAAGTGAAAGGTCTTTTCAGTCTCTGCACCATGAATTTGTCACTCTCTGGCTTCAGAAGGACTTGGTAGCTCTTGGAATGCCGTCTGGTCACTGAATCCCCTTTGCTGCACTATAAACTGTGCAGTGTTACTTCGGCAGCTTTTGGATATGTAAAACACACCTAGTGAATGTCTGTTCTAATGTCTCTTAAACTCAAATAACATGCTTAACATCATGTCCTGGCTTGAGAGGAAGCAAAAATGGATACATCCTAAATCCATATATTTAATACTTTAATGCACATAGCACTTGCTAAGATTGCTTCCTTTGAGCACAGTGTTTGGTTGATACTGCTCTCCAGCAACTCAGTGGAACTACTGATACATTTAAACTAAGCATTTGTGAAAATGCTGTGGTGGATCACAACTTAAGGTTGCTAAAACACAAGTACATCTCTTCCCATCTCTTGCAGAAGCTGAATGCTGCAGTGACAGGAGTAGGAACTAGACAAGGGTCCTTCTATTACGGCCCCATCACTTGCTCCATGTTTTCTTCCTGTTTTCTGATTTTAGTCAGGTACTTAGAGACATCTCATCTCCTGTGATGCTGCACTGCATCCACCAGAAATCAAAGTGGGAGCTCTGTAATGTGAGATTTGCGTAGCTAATCCGAATTGCCAGAGGAAGGAAAAGCTTAACTTAACACTCCTTGCTTTTTAACATTCTTTATTGCATCTTTGTAGTTGTTTGGTTTCAACTGCACCACAAAGTCTGTTTGCTCTGCCTTTGAACAGAACACACACATGCAGAGGGGTTTTTTGTTTTTTTTTTTGCTATTGGCTTCAGGCTGCTAATTTTGGCACCTTTGTAATAAATCTGTTGGGTAGATGCAAAGCTTCAGGCTTGGCAGAACCTCAGGAAATCAAGAGAGGAGGCAGCAATTCTTGTAGGAGCAGGAGTTCCAAAGGCCATATATTAACAGGAATCATTTCCAACTGAGCTAATCTATTTGAAAGTAGCAGGTACATGAAAATGGAAAGCAGTTAGAGTGCATTACCAGAGAAGTGTTACTCCTTGTGAAGTGATTTCAGCACTGAAAACCATCTTTCTGAATGCCTGTAGTGTGTATGATACAGCCCTGAAGGGCCAAATACAATCTGTGGTGATGACATGTAATTCCCACCACCCTACTCTGAGTTTCCTACTCTGGCTGGTTCTGTGCCTTCAGACTGCAAAGTGAATTAACAAAAAAGTGATTTCTCCTAATGAATCTGAAGGGGCTGAATATTTATGGCTAAATTTGTGGTCCTTAAACTTACAGCACAGATTCCCTAAGCTTCAGAGTTTATAACTGAGGGAAGTAGGCACCTTCCTGGGATCATTCAGACCTACAGCTGGGAGACTTCTGCTACTACTGTGATAACAATTTTCTCTGTGCTTTGTACACAAAGAAAACAGTGCAGTACTTGCATTGTAAGCTGCTGATAAATACAGTTTTTTTTTTTTTTTTTTTTTTTTTTTTTTTCAAAATCTATCCAAAGCATTCTGTTCTATTATTTGGTTTGTAAAGAATTTTGAAGAACAACTGTTTTTTTAAATTAGCCTTACACACCTTACACAGAGCAGGAAATAGATAGATTATATAGGTATTCCAGTTAAAAAGCTGGTGAAGGAACTTTGCAATCAGTTTTGGGTTAGAAAATTAGAAAATTTGACCACTGTCTGAGCTGGTAAGTAACTACAGAAACTACTTAGAAAAAGGCTCTCCTACACTCTTTTAGGAAAAAGAAAAATTTAAAAAAAAGATTTTTATGTTGTTGTGGTTAGAGCTAACTGTGGAATCAGACAGAAGATGCACAGTCCATACTCTGCTGTCATGTGTTAAAGCTCTTACTTTTTTAATATTTAAGAATTCCATTTTATTTTTGTTAGAATGATATGGGAGGTCAAAGAAGCCTAATAAACAAATGGACAACCTTTCTGAAAGCCAGGCTTGTGTGTTCCATACCTGGTCCTGAAGGGGCAGACACACATTTCGATGAACTGCGTAAGTGGATTTATCTTTAATGGTCTATTTTGACAGTGGTAATACTTGCTTTTGTTGGATTTTTTCCCCTCTGGTTTATAGAAGCACTGTATCTTGTTTTGATTTTACTCCTCTTCCAAACAGGGCTAGTAATACCTGACTTTGATCAGAAGTCCCTGATTATAACTAATATTGATCTCATCAGAATTAGTGTTTTTCCATTTCCCTCCAAAATCTGGAAAATAAAATATGATTCAGTATAAAACCCAGACTATCTGCAAATGAACACATTTCAGAATATTACAACAAATTCACATGGCAGAAATTAAAATTCCAACAAAAATAAAACCTTGTTATATTTTTACAAATTTACAAATTACAAATGGTAAATGTGGAAATAGTCTATGGATGTTTAACTAAAAAAAAAAAAAATCCCCAAATATATTTTTCTCATTGCAGAAGATATATTCTTACTTTCTACAAGAGATGAGAGGAACCCACTTGTGTATGGAGTCTTCACTACAACAAGGTATGTGTCGGGATCGTGTTTGCCTCTGGAAACAAATGATGAACATCTCACTCAGCACTTTTATACTTTTGTATATACTCGGGTCTTCTGGACTGGATCCTGATTACTGAGAGCAGTTAGGAACTGCCAGAGTAAGGTGTCCATCACTGAGGACAATATTTTTCAAAATTGGAAATAATGAATTATGTCCCTGAACCTTTGTGTGCCTAACTTCTGAGAGGGACTGTAAAAAGTAATGTAAATGTAACAATCAAAAGCAAAGTAGATTATTTCAACCTCATCCAGTTGAATTTGTTTAGCAGCGTGTCAGCCGCGGGTGTAGGATTGATCCCGGCCCCGTCAGGCGCTGCTGACTGCCTGGCTGAGGCACCAGGGGGTGTTTGCAGCCTGCCCATGGATGCTCTTCCCTTGCAGCTCCGTGTTCAAGGGCTCTGCAGTGTGTGTGTACAGCATGGCCGACATCAGGGCCGTGTTCAACGGCCCCTACGCCCACAAGGAGAGCGCGGATCACCGCTGGGTGCAGTACGAGGGCCGCATCCCCTACCCCAGGCCTGGCACAGTGAGTGTCTCCTTAACTACACACCTCTTCTTACTCAAAAGCAATCATGCTTCATGCCCTTTCCCGGGCTGGTATTTATATTTTCCGCTCAGGATGTTTCAAATTATCGTCTCAACTCTTCCCCTTCTCTTGATAGCTCAGACTTCTACCTACCCTGTAGGTATATAAATATACATTTTTCCATGTCTCTGAGATAACATTGTGTCCAGACTATTTCCTGATTGTCTCTCATATTGTGGCCTCCCACTTTACAGCTATATTTCTGTCTGTTGGGATCACCTCTAAGGCATCAGTGCTTCATAAAATCCAAAGGCATTTCTATATATAGTGTTTAAGTTATAGTGTATAAGTTATCATGAGGTTTTTAATATAGTGTATATTATTATACACTTTTATGTAGTGTATAAATTACCGTGAGGTTTTTTATTTGTATTTCTATTACCTTTGTGTCTGTTAAAGTTATTGAGGTACTGTCATTGATTCTGTTGTGTGTATTTGTGCATGTGTTGTGTTTTGAAGTAGAATAAGGAGGTAACTGCTGGACATTTTATGTGATAAAAAGTAAGTGACAGGAAGAAAAGAGAAATTTGGTATGTGGAAATACTTTTAACCCCTGTCTCTTAGACTTCAGCTGTAACAGGCCAAAATGAGGAGGAAAACTTTGAAAAACTCATTAAAGTTTTCTTTTCCCACTTCTGTCACAGTATTAAATTTGGTTAAGCACAGACCGACATTACAGATGAGGAAGAAATGGTATTTTCAAAAAAACACATCAACTTTAAATCACAACTTTAGGCAGCTCTTTGTACATAAAAATGTAAAAGAGCAACAATTTCCAACATGTAACATGTACATTTTCCAAAATCTAAAAGAGCAACAAAATCCCAGCGCTCGACAGGTCAGGCCCCAGGCACTGATTCCCTTCTCTCAGCTGTGAGGATGAGCCTTGGAGCAGCTCTCTCTCCAAAGACCAGGACAGCTCAGAGACTGATTTGGTCTGCCCAGGATCTGCCCTGATGGAGCAAATCTCAACTTATTTGGACAATTTAGGCATTGCCATCTCTCTGTCATGTGAAATACACAGTGCCCCCAAAAAGGAGATTAAATTTAAACTTTTTTTGTGTGTGTGCAGCTTCCATGGCTGGTTAAGAAGATCAGATGAATTTAATTTTAGCTAAAAAATGGTGCCAGTGAGAACAATAGCTGGTCCCATGGCATCTAAAGAGATTAAAATAACTCTCTTGAAAAACTCAGAGTGCCCCATAAGGATGAACACTTTTCACAGATAGATGGATCATAAGCTCATTGCATTTTTGAGTGTATTAGCCATCACATGGTTGAGCTGGGATTCGGAAGGAAGGAAACATGCCATGCTGAAGCATGTCAGTGCTGATCCTTATCACTGATTTGAATATCCGTGGTTGCAAGTTTTGTAAAAGTTGCAAAGTTTAAAGATAAATATTTTCTGTAAGCCAACCCTTAGCTCTCCAACTGCTTCGTTTAAGCACCTGATAACAGCTGTGAGAAAATAGTATCTTAAAAGTCCTCCAAACCTTCATAGTCAATGGATTTCTGTAGGAGTTTGTCTGACCAAGGACTGAGAAGGGAAGTGAATTTACCAAGGAAAGCTGTCAGAAGAAAGATATCTATCATATTTGCTATATAGATCAGGTGCATGTATTGCTGCATAGCTTTTTATCTGCTCTCTTAGTGAGCTGGACTGCAAAATACTTCAGGCTCAGTAGTTTGATGTAGGGTATCCAAATAAGTACATTCATGCCATGCTCTTGGCTTGTGATGGGCTATGCCAAACTTGGATATGAATGTATTTAGGGTGGGATCTGGAAAAGCAGCACTTTTCCAGGAGTACTGTAAAGAAGCAGCATGAACCTTGAAAAGCACTGCAGTGTGAATGCTGAAATACTCTTCCTTAAAGATTAATTTCATCGTTTTTTGTCAGCTGTGAGGTGGTTCAGGAATGCTCAGAACAAAGCCAGGGGGATATTCTACTCCTTTTTAAGTTACTGGAACATTTTGTAATTTAAGCTCCTCCTAAGTGTTGCCTACAGTTGGCATAGCTAACACTGCTCTGATTCTATATTTCCTATACTTTAAGTTATGGCAAAGTCTAAAAATGGCTATTCTAGGAAATGCATTTCTTTTGGTGGTTGGCTTTGAGAAACGCACTGACTTCCTTTCAGCATTTATACAGAAGCAGGAGACTGCATTCCCTAATTTAACTTTCTGTTCTGCTGCCTTTATCTCCTAAGTAAATAAAGCTGCTCACTATAGAGACTGTGACTACTTTGATTTTGAAATTTTGACAAAATGCTTCCTGTGGCAATTTGTGTGTGAGATAAACTCCCAACATGACCATGATATCATGCCTTCGCAATGCTGGGTGGGGAGCAGGCAGCAGCAGCCCCTCTCTGCTGATGTCCCTGAGCTGTGCCAGGCTCTGCCTGCCCTCTGCTGTCATCAAAACACCCCTGGACACGGTGACAGGGGACCTCTGGCACGCTCCAAACCACTGACACTGCAGAACATACAGCTCTTTAACCTCTCTCAGCGGTATTAAAGTGCAAGTGGAAACAATGGGAATTAAACAGAGGCAAGGCTTCAAATCTGTTTCCGTTTGGAAGGTGAAAATAAAAAGAGAAAAAAAAAAGCATGAAGCAGGCAGCCCCGACACAAAGGGAGAGTTGAAAACCAAGGGAGCTTTTGCTCTATCTGCTTTAGCTGTTTAAAAAATTGGACTTGCATATCTGCAGCTGTCCCCAGATAACAAATCCAGTTTTCTTCCAATCTCTTAGGGTTTCACTTTGGAAATCATCCATTAATAAAGAAACCATGGAGAACTTCCTTTAAAATGTGTTCTGCATTCTGAAGCAGAGTTTTCATAATGCCCTCCCAGAAATCACAGACTGCATTTGAACAAGATTTTCAGTGAATTAGGAGAAAGAAAACTTTTGTTGTTTGTTTATTGAGCTGTAGCAATTGCAGTATCATGGCAACTCATAGTGCCCATTTGGAAATTCTGATGGGGTACACAGGAGTCATACTCATTTCATTGATGGCGAGTAAATGTCATTAAGGTCAGATTTCTAGAGGAATTTCAGTGTTTAAAAATGCAGATTAACACCCAATGTGATCTACTGCAGAACACAGGACTGCTAAATGGCAGCAGCAAGTGTTTTTTGATGGGTCTAGATATCTTACTAATCTGATTTGTCAAAAGATCAAAACTAACATCTGAATGAGCAAAGTAAGATTCTGGCAGTCTGAGTCATTTAGCTACAAGAAGAAGCAGCCCAAGACATTGCTCTTGTCCATTTGAAGAGTTTAATCTCTCACCTCTTTCTACTCCAGATCAGAATATGGTCCTGGGTCTTGAATTCTTTGTGTTTTCTTTTTATTAAATGAGTTCCCTTACAACCTCTCAGATTTTCCTGTAATCACGGAATCTTAGAATCATAGAATGGACTGAGTTGGAAGAGACCCATCTGGATGATGGAGTTTGACTCACGTCCCTGTGCAGGACACCCGAGAGTCACACGATGTACATGAGAGCATTGTCCAAAGGCTTCCTGAGCTCTGTCAGGCTGTGCTGTGACCACTGCCCTGGGGAGCCTGTTCCAGTGCCCACCCCCCCTCTGGGTGAAGAAACCTTTCCTGATATCCAACCTAAACCTCCCCTGACTCTGCTTCATCCTTCTTTATCTTTCTCTCTTTCAGTTGCTCTCTCTCCCTTTCTTCAGTGAAACCCTTTCCTTTATTTCTTCTGGTATTCCACTGTGCAGGCTGATCAGGATGTGGTGTCCATTGGGACTTGGCTGTGCCACAGAGAAATACTGTCTGCCAAAAAGCCTCCCTTCTCCTCCCTTCTGGTTAGTTTTGCTGCTTTAATAAGCTTCTTCATAAAACATTTAAGGTTGCACAGATTTGCCTTGTTATTTTTATATGTATCTTCCCCTTTCACCTATCTTTTATGGGACAGACTGCATTCTTTGCTTCTCCAATTCCTCTTTCCTTTGATCTCCCTACTGTAAAATGGGGCAGCTTAATTAAGCGAAATGTTTCACTTTATGGTTTTATTTTCCTCAGAAAGCCTCCTACACCTCCTGTTACTTACCAACCTGTTTTCCACAACATGGATCACCTTCCAGCTGGTCATGCTCTTTAGCAATGTTGCAAACCTTGTCACCTTTCCTCATGGCAGAGGATTGCAAAGTGCCACCTGCAAAGTCAAGTTCACTCACCCAGGTGGCCTCAGCTCAACTAGTCTCAGATTAATGCTCAATTTTCTCAGCTTTTCCTATCAACAGCACAGGTGTGTTAAATGGCAAAGCAATACAAAATGCTCAAGAAAAACATGAGCAAATCTTGCACAAGCAGTTGGATACAACCATTAAAAAAATAATAGTGCCAATTTTAAATGGAATCAAACTCACTCTTCCCCTAAAAAAAGAAGCACAAACAAAACAAACAAAACTTTTAAGTCCCCTGTTTGTTTTTCTCCTACAGACCTGATTTGTTCCCCTCACCCCAGCCCTCCTCGAGGTTCACTGAGTAGCTTCAGGGTTACTATGAAAGTCTCCCTACTGAGTGTTCAGTCCTCCTGGCACAACTCACTCATCTTGGAGTGAGCATTAAGGATTTTTGTAGACATTGTAGACACATACAAAATGAATTGTGCAGCTCAGATCAGTCTACAGAAAAGAAGTCACATGGTATTTAGGCCTCTCAGGAACCCAAGTTTTACCTTCAGTGCATTGGCTGTGTTGGAGGTCTCCATTTAACACAGAAGTGAGAGGATTAAGGTAATTTCTCTATTTAATCTGCTGTTTGCTTGATGAATCAGTGATAAGACAATTTATTTAGAGCCTGGAAGACTTAACATTTACTAGTTTTGGCTAAGATGAGAGGTAATTAACCTATGAAAAGTAAAACACCTTCAACACAAAGGAGCAAGGAGTTTCTAGGACAAGGGACACTTCCTCAAGGAGGGAAGCCCAGACATCTAATTCCCTGATATGGGAGAGGTTTAAGAAATACTTCACTCTTTCATGTTTCATACGGGATACTTCCAGTACTCACAAGAGTGATTTGTTGGCATGGTTCTCAATTTTCTTTGTGAAATCCATAAAAATTCCCAGCCTGGACATGATAAAAGTAAGCAGATGCCTGCTTCACTCAATATGGTCGATCTGCCCTACCCTGTAGGTGCTTGAGTCTCAGTGTTAAGTGGGTCTCAGGATACATGTGACAAGACACTTTTAAACTGGGATTTTCAACACACTTGTAATAGAAACCCTTTTGAAGTTCCCAGGGAGCAACATTCTCTTTTTAGTTTGTCAGTAGACATCAGTGATGCTGAATTGCAGATGCATCATTAATGAAAAGGATATGTGTTTACATACCTTATTGCTAGATTCCCAAATAATTGCCACAATTTTAATAGGTGTTAGATCCAGCAGCTCTGACTGAGTTCACTGGATGGTGTGAAGCACTATCCACAGTTCGGCAAATTGGAGGTTTATTTAGGAGCCCAGCTTCTGGCACCAGCTTTTGAGAAACTTGGCCACGTTTCCCACATAATGTTAACACAGTCACTCTGAACGTCTCAGCATTGTGTGAGATCCACACATCCAGCACTCTGCTAAGCTGCAAATTTAATAAGACAAGTGAAAAAAGGAGAAAAACTTACATATGTGTGGTGGTGTTAATTTAGTGTGTATTTGCTTTTATTTGAGAAAGATTAGCCTTAACTTACCACCGTGTGACCACATTTGGATACAAATAAGAGGTGAGGGAGTAGAAGGCATCTTTGTAGATCACCTGGGATCAGGACTTAGTCCAGAGTGATTATTATCAAATTGAGCTCATACAGAAGGTATTTCAATAAATTTAAGTAACTATTGATTCTTCAAAAAATTTGTGCCACAGATTTTATACAACAGTTGAATAGAGATGCCCTTAGCACTTCCAACTCTGTTTCTGGTGGGTTTGGGGGTTTTTGTTTGTTTGTTTGTTTGTTTGTTTGTTTTGGGTGGTTGTCTTGTTTTGTTTTATCTTTCACTTCTTGACACATATATTTTTATCAAGTTATCATTCATGGCAGCAAAGGCCTAAGCAACCTCTGCAGAATAGATTATATGGTGAACAAACTTCTTGCAAAATTCTTATCTAGTGGTACTAATTTGACTGATTTAATGTAATTAATTTTGTTTGATGTCAGCTATCTAGAAGAAAAGCATCAAATCTGAGCTGCTTGTTTAGAATTCTCTATCAGAAAGAGAAAGATAGGAATGCCTTCTGTGCATTTCACATACGGCCAAGATTAAATTCTAGGTCAGGTGAGATGAATCCAACCCTATAGCAAAAGCTGAAGGTGCTAAGAGAGCACAGTGATAGTGTTATGAGAACTTTTATGAAGCCAGATTCCCTTGTAGTCCTCATGAAACAACTCTGCCAACCTACTCCTGTGACATTTGATATAAAAGCCAATATCTTACTGTCCCCAGTGGGAGATGTCACGTATCTGAGAGAGCATCTGGTGCTGATGATGTGAATAAATGAACTATGAACTGGGCAGAGAACACCAATACCACTGTCACGAGACCTGCAACAGGATGTGAACTCACATTTTCAGACATGAAAGGTTGTTTCACTCACACCCACTTGACCATCCTACATCCTACTGATTGCTAGGAAAGGAAGCACAAGCCTACAGGAATTGTTCTGCAATGATGGGTGGACACAGCTTTAAAAAACTGCCTGAGAACTTTTCCAAAGGGTGGCCAAAATGACTTTCTCATTCCCCTGTTCCATCCATCATGCCAGTGAGTGATGCCTCTGGAAACTTCTCCCCTGGCCAAGCATAACAGTCACACCTGCCCAGCTGTTCTTGGTGGTCATGCTGTCTTAGGATAGGGTCCAAAGCCCACTGAAATAATTGGAAAAGACCCTGTTGACTGAAGCAGATCTCTGGATCAAACTCTTAGTCCTTATTTCTGTGAAATTAACTATGCAAGCTGGCAGAAGATTTCCCTGTATCGTGCATGGTAAGGCTTGGGCCTTTCATATTGCTGTAGCAGCTCTGTAGTTCCATATTGTCAGAAGTTTTATCCCAGTGGTTTTTACTAAGTGATGTCACCACTTTCATCTTCCTCCGATGATGGATTTTTGGCAAAAATATAGGAATCTTTAAGACTGAAGGGGCTACTCCCATTTTTCATATAGAAATGGGCTTCTGGAATTGAGTTGTTAATAGGTGAGCAGTCAGCACATTTCCAGTAGATGCAGGTGGTTGCTCTGAGTAATGAGTGAGAACATGAACCACAGAAAAGGGACATATGGGGAAAATCAACCTGTAGTCCACTGTGAGGGGGGAGAGAGTTACTGCATGGCTGGGGAGTTGAAGAGGTGAATTTGTTTCTCATCCTTTACAGAATAAATAAATGCAAAATTCTGATTCAAAGAAAATTAAAGTTATCACATGTTTCTCTCTATTTATCCCAAAAACTTTTGTTCAACACCTCTAAAGGTAAACATCCTTTTTTAATCCTAAAGTCTACTTTTTATCCCAAAGTCTTATTCCTTTGTGAAATTATTCTACTGATACTGTTATCTTCAAAAGTCAAGCTGAATACAGCCCACCACAAGGATGTAACCTTGCAAAGACTTTGTAAAAGCACAGCAGAAAACAGAATGTGGGAGATGATACCCAGCAAGCCAGAGGGTGAAGTTCTTACAGGACTGCTGGCACAAACCCCCTAGGGATAGCTCCCTCTAATATGTGTTTCCAGGGGAACTGGTTTTTTCAGCAAGACTTTCCTTTTCTTCTTTCTTTCTTGTATTCGACTATCTTCAAGGAATGTCTTTTGGGGGGTTATCACAGGACAATACAACCCTTTTTTTTCTTTTTCTTGGCTGTTCTTGGCCATAAATGGAATTGTACAATGAAACAAAAATGACTGTGTGATAGAATTTATCTTAATTCAAATTGGCACAGGTTTACTGTCCATGGGGAAATTGTCAAAAGCTATTAGGTGATCCAGGGACTTAAGATGTTTTTCAATAAACTGTTTCAGATCCATTACAACGATGGGGCTGCAGAGGCTTAACTCTCACAGGTTGAAACAACACTGAGCAAGTGGGCACTTGCACAAAATCTGTTAGCTCTCTAGATAGCCATAAAATTCAGTTCAAGCAAGGCAGGCTGCAGACTCTTAAATCACTGGGGCTACAGCTCTGTTAACTAAAACCAGAGGTCAGGCTCAAGTGGAGACCCTTAGTCACTCTTTTGTTTAATATTAAGATAGGTTTTGCCATAGCTTAGGTGTGCTCTAAGTAGCACCTTCCCCGTGGCAGTGCTGTGGCAGTGTTTGGGGTCTAAGGTAGACCAGGAATTGACCCCAACAGACATTCCAGATGTGGCCATAGATGTGGATGTATAACATGAGCTGGTCTGTGTTTTGCTGGCCTGTTTTGCTTCTGAATATACAGGTAGTCTCAGATACTTTTGTGAAGATTTTCCCTCAGTCAGAAATTCGTGTTTATTTGCTGCCTTACATAGTGGAAGAAATCCTAATCACAAGCCCTTAACTAGGACCATAGATTCAACACGTCAGACTGGATAGTTGGGAGTGTGAACTAAAGTAATCTCTGTCAAAAATTGCTATGAAGGAGTACTGTAGAACAACTTCACCACAAATCTTAATTTACTCTTGATAGAATGCAGAGATACTACTGGATCGCATTTCTTTATTCACGGGCTGTGTTAGAGCTCCACCTGGCAGCAAACACGGGGATTGCTTCGTTAAAAACTATTAAAAAATAAGCAAGGAATAATTCATATGTGAAAGGTTGTCACCAACTGGAATAATGTGTCCAGTTCATCTTATCCAGAATTTTAGTTCCCCAGTAACACATCTAGATGCCTCCAGATTAAAACCAGAAGTTTTCTCAGGCTTGAATTCAAGACTGATTGTAAAAGAAGGGACAGAAAAGAGATGCAAACAGTTGTGGAAAGAAAGCAGAGATAGGTGATGAGAGATCATCGGTCACTAAAATGAACCACCTTGCACATATGTACTTGGGCTTACCCTGAAAGGCACAGAAGGGAAAAATCTGATGGAGGTTGAAGAGGTAAATTTGTGGGTGGTCTTCAAGCAAGCTATGTTGGAACCAACTTTGTGTGAGCTAAAGAAACCGGTGGAGTGACCAGTTTGTCAGTAGGGGTCTAATAGAGGTGAAGTGGACCTCAGCATGGAGAAGTGTCTGAAGGAGCAGAAAAGGATGAGACTGTGCTGTTAAAAGCTAGAGAAAAGGATGCTGCAGCAGCTGAGCTGTGGGCCTGGTCAAGAGTGTCAGCTCAGCAAATGAGTAAGGAAGTAAATTTTGAGAAATAATGAGCCACAGGGATTGTCTGGCATCTGGAAGATACACCTTTTTTCAGAAAAAAATACGTATGATGTGTAGGAAGTACAATTCACTGAAAATTAATTAATTTCAGGTCATATACAGGGAAAAGGTATGGCCTCTGATTTCAAGCCAAAGGCAGAAACTGAGACAGAAACTCAGGTAACTTTGGAAAGAGGAACAGGAGCACTAAAAGCAGAAAACCCTTGAGAGTCAAGCTGCCTTTAAAGCACTGTGTGTTCCTCCCGCAGCAGCCACGGGAGGGCAGCCCAGGCTCGCTCTTGGCAGCCCCTGCTCCGGGCAGCCTGCAGCAAATTTAACTGTGCTGATAGCTGCAGAAGTGAATCCTACAGAGCATGGCAGCTCTCCTTTCCTCTCCTTGTCTGTGAAAAATACCAACTGTATTGGTATAAAATACTGGGGTATTTCGGCTGTGAGTGTGGCAGGGTACAAGGAAGTAGAACTCTCTGTGCCCATACTGAGCCCGTCATGAGAATTTCTCTGGTTCTAAAGGAATTGTTTCAATAAAAGAGGTATTGGTGACCTGCTGCTTTGGGATGAGAAGAATCACTGAAAAATATGATGAATACTGTCTTTACAAATGTTATTGAGGAAAACTTGATTTTTACTTGTACTTCTTTCCTAAAATTTCTCTCACCTCCTTGTTCTCTCTCATTCAGTGCCCAAGCAAAACCTATGATCCTCTCATAAAGTCTACCAGAGACTTCCCTGATGAGGTGGTGAGCTTCATTAGGCGGCACCCGCTGATGTACAAATCGGTTTACCCGGTGACGGGAGCGCCGGTGTTCACGCGGATCAGCGTGGACTATCGCCTCACCCAGATCGTGGTGGACCACGTCATGGCAGAGGATGGGCAATATGATGTCATTTTCCTAGGAACAGGTAGGAGAGAGAGCTTCCAGTGTCATTCTGCACAAACCCCATCCTTTTAGAGCACCTTTAGTCCAGTAGGTCCTGAATAAACCTGAATAAAACTCTAGATTAACATCTTTTTCCTATGCATGCAGCTTCAGGAAGCATAGAGGTGCTCCTGGTTCTGGTCCAGGTCTCCATGCAAGTGCTTAAATTAAATTATTTTGTCAGTTCAAGGTATTACTACTGTTGGGATGTTAATGCCTTCTGCTGCCTAGCTGATAAACCATTTAGGGGTCAGAGTACCTGAACTTTCTTACCCTCCAAGTACTAGTCAGTCCCTGTCTTTACATTACATGGTAGTCTTGGTTCCTGCTGAAAGCACATCAATAAAACTATTAAAAGAAAAAAATAACCTTGGTAGCTTCAAGGGGTATTTCCTATTATTGGTAGTGACATAGTGCTTCAGCATTTTATCTTGTGCGGTGCTGAACAGTTAAGAAGGATTTCAGATTGAGCCTAAGGCAACAATTCCACTCAACTAATTTTAAAGATATAAATTAGCAAGATGATAGCTCCAAATGTGACAACCAGGATAGAACAGAGAGAGGTTAAGCTATTCTGTCAGGGAAAAAAACTGCTTTGCTATTTTTCTATGGATAATTATGTATCTATTTACATTTTTGTAATAGATAAATGCCTTAAGGAAAAGGCCTAGTTTTCCCATAGTAATTAAATTTAGAATCACTGGATGAATCACCCTACAGCAAGGTATGCTAAGGAATATGAATATACCTATTCATAACATTTCTGAAGTATTAATCTACCACATTACTCCCCTGGGGTTTTTTGTTCTTATTCCATAATTCTGCATTGTCTCATTCTCATTCTGTATAGGTCTTATAAAGCACTTTTTACTGCTAGATCTGAGTGCTTTAGTAGGGAGGTCATTGCCATTATCCCCAACTCAGAGAAGGTGAAACTGAGGTTCATAGAGGTGGGAAGGTTTATCCAAGTGCAGTGGATAAGCTACTGCCATGAGCTGCAGGCAAATTAAGATTTCAGTTTGAATCCTACCTCCTAATCCTAGTGCTGTTGGATTGCCCAGCATTTTATCTGGCTTATTAGCAAATTTTGTCATATAGCCCAATTTGATATGTGTGGATATTCTGAAGTTGAAGAAAGGGGTGAATTGTCAGAGAGCATCCTCTCTTGTAACATGTGGCTTGTCTCAGCCTTGAAGAGTTTTCTGTGTTACCCCACAAAGGAGTCTAGAGATAGCCTCTCTCTCAGAACTTTTATGTCTTTCAGCAAAATAGGTTTCACAACCCTTGTCTTCCAAAAACAGACAATGTCACAGACCCTCTGTGACCCCAAGTTAGTTGGTGTCAGAGTAAAAAGCAGTTTCATTCAAAAAGACCATTAAAGTGCTGTTTTCTTCCCTGCTGACTGAGAAGGCTGGGGATGAGCTTTAGGCACCATGATGGAAAATCCTTGTTGCTTTCTGAGAGCAATATTGATCTAATCAACAAAGTAAAAGGAACTCATTCCCAAACTGTGTCAAGGAAGGATTTGGGAGTGCTCACTGCTCCTAACTTTCCTTGCGATAAGAGTGAGAAAAAGTAATGTGAAATTTAGCTGTCTGAGAAGATGAATTCACTTGTAATAATGTACAAAATATTCTTTTAGTGGCTGTAGAGGCTGCTTTCAGATGTTTGCTGTCCTCCCTTTTAAAGCTTTTCATAGAAATAAAATTACACTGACAGACCAGCAATTGAATACTCCAAGATTTACTGTTCCTACCTGGCACTAAGACAAACACTTGTTCAAGACTAAGTAGTCAGGTTTAGAGGTGTTAAGGCCAGCAAGTACCATGCAGTCACTAGATGGCACTCCATAATATGCAGACATTTATTTTTCTGCAATGCCTTCCTTAAAAGTGAGTTTTCTTTTCTGTAAGTGCATGGTTTTGTTCTGTTCTACCCTCTAAACTCATTGTAAAGAAAGAAATTAACTCAAAGATAAAATTTCAGTTATATAGAGAGACTGAATAAGGATATAACAAATAACCCAGGAGATGCTGAGCAGCAGAAGATCAGTAGCTTATTATATGTTTGAATGTCCACAGCCAACTTGCACATGTGCAGGCTTTGGCAATTATGTCAAACAAACTCTGAAAAAAAAAAGCTCTAATTCATAAGGCAAACTGTAATAATTTGGCTTTGATTGGTAATATGAACTTCAATATTTTGGGGAAAGAAGAATGAAAATCTCATTTTTTCCCTTATAGTGTATTATTTTTCATTATTTCAATACTAGGCATAGAGCTTAGGGCTGAGCTGCACTGCATCATTCCCACATGCGAGCACCCAACCCACTTCCCCTGAGCAATTTCTGAGCTCTTTTTAAGGCCATTCAAGGTTCACTAATGTGTAATGGTCTGACATGAAATGAGCAGCTATTTTTTTCACCAAGCAAGAATCCAGGTTAAAATTGATGAATAGATTTAACTTTAAGAAGTTCTCTAGGTGATTCCAAAGAGTATGAATAAATTAAAATTTTGATGCTGAATGAAGTTTTGGGTTTTTTTAAATTCCTTAAATGAAAAAATAAATTTTAAAAGTGCATTGCTTAACTCCTTGCATTAAAATGAAGCTTGCTTCTGATTAGGGAGCTATACTGGAAACAAATGAATTCTATAAGAAAGAGGAAATAATTTTCTGCCAATTTAGTCCCCTGAGCTAGTTCTCTTTGGGGTCAGATGGGCCCCCATTCTGGTTCAGGGAAATGTGCAGAAACTTGTAGCTGGCAGCATGGACATGCTTCTCAGTGTTTGTGTGTTTGTGTGGCAGGAGAGTTGGACCATCCCTGCCAGGAGCAGCCTGTGACTGTGTTGGCTCAGCCATACAGTGAAACCATAAATGCACTGTATGGAGAGAGCTCTGCAGGCAGCAGTGGATGCAGTGGGGACAGATGCGGGTGGAAAGCAACATCCCTCATGGATTAGCTTTACCTACAGGGCAGGAAATGGAGTGGCCCATTCATATTGAAACATACCTGTGGGTTTTACATGAGGCACATTTGTTTCAGACGTAGGCACAGTCCTGAAGGTCGTGAGTATCACAAAGGAGAAGTGGACTAAGGAGGAGGTGGTCCTGGAAGAGCTGCAGATATTCAAGGTGAGCATTAATAGCCACAACATCAATTAAATATTATTCAGGGGACTTAGTGGCTCAAACTGGCTTTGTCTGTCTAGTTGTTTGTTTACTGGAACTTGCTCAAGTTTCCAGAGGGACGCTATGTAAATTTTTAAATGCCTTGGTGTTCTTTGGGCAAGGCAATTGAAAAATGTCCAAAACCAAACAGACCGTGATTTTTCAAACCTGTAGAAAGTCTCATTTAGCCTGCTTTGTTCTAATTGAAATCTTACTATGAGCCCACATTTTATATTATTTATGCATATAAAATACTAGTATTGTATTTTTAATGTAAAATTTTCTATGGCCCAATTGGCATTGACAGTATTCTAAGTAAAATCATATTTTTTAAAAGACAAACACACAAAATTCTATGGGTGCAGAGAAATTCTTTAAAATATCAACATTGGGAATTGAAAACATAGGGAAAATAAAAAAGAAGTTAGTTTTGATTATCAATGTGCTTTAATTCATTGCTGAAGTCTGAACTCAGTATTTTTGACCATTTGACTTGGTTATTCTGTAACTGGAACCCTGCTAACACCAATGACTTCTTCATAAATACAGCTTGTAAAAAGCCCAAGATTCTTTTTGTTGCACAGGCCCAATTTCTGATTAACTTCAGGGCTGGCAAAGGAGCTGACATCAACATACTTCTACATCAGAAAAACGAAAACCTTTGTCTTCCGTACTGATTTTCTCTTCCATTTATTAGTTTCTTCTTAGTTCTTTGCATTCTCACTTTGCTTTCTTCTGATGCTGCACAGCTCTTCTTCAGTTTTCAGTTTGCTTTTCCATCATAATTCATCTGCATCCATGGCATTTTGATTACTTTCTCACACATCCTCTCTTCTATGTGCTGTACAGCCCAAATTGTTGTCCATACTGAATAAACGCATTTGGGACTTTTCCAAGTGTAAGCACAGGATCATTAAGAATTATTTCAAAGAGTTCATTTCTTCATATGCCTTTTGATATGTCATGTGTATAATGAATCTTTGATTTAAAGGATCTATATGTCTTCTTCCCACTGTCTTGGACACCAATTATAAATATCACTCAGAAAATACTAAGATTACTCATTGGCCTGCCAAATAATGAGCAGTTCCACTATGTGCACCAATTTGCTGCATTCTTAAAACATAACGTCAAGGGAAAATGTGCCATATCATATTTAAAACAAGAAAGAGGTCATTTTTTTTTTCTACTCAGCAGACATTCCTTCACATTTTTATTGGTAATGTTTATAACTGCTACCTTTATGTTGTTGAATCCAGAAAATTGAAGGGGGTAATGGCTGAAAATACATGCTTTATTTCCTCAAGCTGCATTAATATTAAACAATAGGCTTAGATTAATCTTCTGTTGGGTGATAGCTAATACCCTGAGCTTTCTGCTGTTCTTCCATCAGGCACAGGCAAAAATTTCACTGTCTCTCATAGCCATGAAATACATCCTGGTGCAGAGATCTGCCTGTGTATCCCTTAAGTGGCAACTAAGCCTTTCAAATAGTGCATAATATGAACTAAAGTTGATGTAAAGGCTCATTGCCCAGGATGGGGAAGATAGCAAACTCTGAGAAGCTAATTCCCTCCTTCCAGCTGGGGAAATTTATGGGCGTTCTTTTTGGAAGCACAAATTTCTTAATTTTTTGTTGTTCATGGGTTTTTTTCATCTTTGTCTAAACCATGCAAATGAACCTGTAATTTTATTTTCTCAATGTATGTTAAGTTTTGCTCTCTTTTTCACTAAGAGCAGGGAATTTGTAAACTAATACATCTTGCTATTTTATTTTTCAGCATCCTTCATTTATCTCAACCATGGAGATTTCTCAGAAACAGGTAATTATAATCTTGTTTAACTGCTGGAGGATATGGGGTACACTGAATGCCTATTTTCAGGTGACGCCTGTTGCTTAGTGGCCAAGCTTTCCATAGATGGCTCTTAAAATGTAACTGAGGAAAGGAGATATGTTTAAAATGGTTTGCCTGCCTAATTCCTATTTGCTTACAAACTGTAATTTGTGTACCCAGGCTGGTAATTATTAAGGCAAACAAACCTTTAGTCATATGGTAGTGGGATTTGTAAGTGAAGCCAATGCACATTCTTTTTCCAGCCTCCAGAAATACTTGTCTCTTTACAGTCTAGTAATAAATTATTATTACTATTTTTGTTTTTATTTTTATTAGTAGTCAGGAGAGATCAGGGGCCTCACTGTGCTAAAATTTGTATGCACACAACCAGTCCCCCTCCTCTGAAATAGCATCCTGAATCTGGGTGGTCCAACCCTGGCAGCGCAGGGGCCAGTCCCAGCGCAGTATCTCCTGATGGGAAAGGGTTTTATGGCAGCTCCAACCTCTGTGGTGGCTCCATGCATGTTCAGGAGGCAGCATGCCACCAGAGCCACCCCTCCCTGACCTGCAGAAGTGGCCAGAGCAGCTCTGGCACAGCACGGCTCACTCACACGGGATGAGGTATTTTGCCTTTCAGGCATGCACAGCACAGCTGGGTCCCATCTCCCATGAAAAAAGGTGGCAGGCCAGATGGAAGTGTTGCATGAGCCAGCTCCAGCTTGGACCACCCTTGGCTCCACAGGCCATCCACTCACACACTGGGGAGAGGGGAGTAATATTATCCTCATCCTACCTCAGCATCAGAAGCAGAACATGAAATTTATTCACACAAGGTCACCCCTAGTTCCCAGATTGTTAACATGATGGCTATCCAGCCCCTCATTTTTAAACATGTTACTAAGCCATTCTTTCCGTGGTTTGGTTCTGATCTTTTACTACAGCACACATCTAAAGGTGTGAGGGTGTTGAGTGCTGGTGTCGTTCCAGGACTGCAGTCCCCTTTCCTCTCTGCAGTGTTGCTGGGATGGATGGGCACTGGCCAGCTCACACTGAGCCCTGAGAAACGTTTTACACTAAAGGAGGAATTTTTCCCTTGTTTTACAAGATCTGAGATAAGGTTAAAAGTCTGCAACTGTGGCACTGAAAAAGGGAACTTTTTACACTGGCTACTTGGAGAACACTACTAATTAATTTGCTTTGCCTGATTTGCAGCAACAATTGTACATTGGTTCCAGGGATGGATTGGTTCAGCTCTCTCTGCACAGATGTCACACGTATGGGAAGGCTTGTGCAGACTGCTGCCTTGCCAGAGACCCATACTGTGCCTGGGATGGAAACTCTTGTTCCAGATATGCCCCCACTTCTAAAAGGTAAGAAAAAACCACTATGTGCTGTAAAAGATCTTGCTGCTTGCAAGAATTTTAGATGTTCCAATTCATAACTTGTTGCCTTTTTACTTAGCATATCATTTGCCTTAAAATGTGATCATACTCTGGCCATGTTTCACATTTCTGCTCAAAGAGCTGTGAAGACAACATAGCTTTGTTTAAGTGTGTGTGACAGTAACTTGGCTACTGCAGCTAACATCATAAATCCATCACTTTCCTTTTTTATGCTGAATGCTTTAAGGCACAAGATGCTCAGATGGAGGTCCAGGTTGTGGCTAACTCTGCCCAAGAGGCAAGAGCGTCTCTTAAACCTCTGACTTTTTCATAGTAGTTAGAAAGCAGAGTTTAACACAGCATCCCAGAGTGGTCAATAATAAAATACATTTAATTCCCTGACCTAACCCAACAATTGTATGTGTGGTCTAGCCATGAGAGGGAGACAGAGATTTAAGTACCATGATTTGACCACATTGGCAGCAGTCTTTCCACAGTGAAAGAAGCTTCATCTGAATTTCCTGTACCCACCAGCTAGAGCAGCACCTTGGGTCTGGATGGAGGGAGAGCACACTGCAGGGTCTAGCAGTGCAGTGCCTACTCTGCTGGATGTGTCTCCTGAAGTTTTTGGCTGATTTAGCTGGAACCAGCGTCCTTCACAGCCTCTTTATTCTGCTTTGGACAAAGTCCTCCTGACAGTAATTCTTGCAGTGAGGTTGCAGTTTGAGCTCAGGCTCTGGAATGACACTTTCTACCTTAGGGGTCACAGGGCCAGGTCCTGAGCCATTGAAGTTAATGACTCATAAGTTATCATGTCATGGTGTCAAGAAACTTTATGTGTTCTCCCTCATAGCCAAAGCAAACTAAATTCAGAGAAGCATAAATGAAAGGAGAAAAGCAAGTGTTCAGGCTCACTGCAAAGTTAGTGACACATGAGGCTTGCTGAAGTCTGGGGTGGGCTGGGACATGGAGATCGATGGTCCGTGCTTTTTAACAGATGTGCAGTGAGGAGGGAAGGCCAAAAGTCTGTGTCTCCAAAACAAAGGGTGGGTGACTGGCCCTGGGAACCCTGCAGCAGATCAGTTACTTGAATGTTTTCCTTCTGTGCTGAAGGCTGTGCTTCCAGCATGTCTACAGCTTTTGCTCAGTGCACAGATTGGCCTTGGCAACCTGCTCAGCTTCTGAGGCCTTGCTCTACACACAGGAGGTCCCACTGCTGCTGCTTGTGAGGAAAGAACCAGTTCTTTCCTGGGTCTCCAATTCTTCTACTGAAAAATTGAAAAAGTTTCCATTTTTTTCATAGCTCTTGGGAGATTAAATGCAGTCATACATAGAGAAAAAGTTTACTTTTTTTTTGTGCTATTACACTGAAATGACAGTAAATCATGGTGAGTTCATGTAACACACCCAGAGATTGGTGGGCAAGTTAGTGGATCATCTCAGACCATTGCCTTATGTTTTTTCTGTCCATTAAGATGAAAGATAAGCAGATTTGTCAATTGTTTTTTAACAAACTAAAATGTATGCTCTTCTCTCTTCATTTTAATAATTGCTTTATTAGTCAGTATTACCTTGGGCCAATACTGAGCTTAATTTTGAATATCACCTGTTGAACTTCAGATCTTTTTCATGATCTACAACATGAAATGTTTTTAAGAATTTGCAACACAGTTCACCCAACCATTAGATGTGTGCTCCTAAAGCAAGTTTAGACACTCTGTCAGTGTATTTCACACTCTGTATTTTAGGCAGATATTTTTCTCTAGCTTTTTCTTTTTCCCTTCCCAGTGGTTTTCCCAAATCATAGGCTCTTCTCTTGATGTCAGTCATACAAATCTCTCTAGGCCACATGCTGCTTTGAGGGTGAGACTGGTTTTAGTTAAGACTGTAATTGTCAGCAGTAGGATGGGAGCAATGCAAGTCCACATCTGCTGAGCTCCTCTGTATTTTGTTGTTGCATTCCAGCAATTATGTCTGAAGTGTTACAAGTTTGCATGCTCTTCCCATAGGCGAGCCAGAAGGCAGGATGTCAAGTATGGAGACCCAGTTGCACAGTGCTGGGATGTGGAAGACAGTGAGTATTTTTCACCTTTCTTGCTCTTTCGTCACTTAGGGAACAGATTTTGCTGTGAGGGTCTCTGTCTCCAAAAACTTGCTAAGCTCAAGAGAGCAGTTGCCTTTGCCACACTTCATTTTCATTACCCCTCCTACAGTTAAAATTTTTCAGAGCTGGAGCTGGTAAGGGACAGCCAGCGTGGGATGTCACCCTTGCATCCCTTATGGGCAACCCTGCACCAGGCAGGGAGATGTGCCCCTGACACCAAAACATCACACACGTCCCTGAAGGTAGCTAATGGGGTGTGCATGATGTTCCATCCAGAAACAGGGCAGCAAATCCCACAAGGAAGCTTGCAGGTTTGGGTGGGGAACATGCCATGTCTCCTCTGCCACTTGACACAGGCCCCAAGGCTGAGCTGCAGCTGCCAAACCAGCCCCTTCCCCTCCCCACAGCTACTTACAGACTCCTGTTAATAACAAGAACCTACCCCCTTCTCCCTGCCCACTTCCCCCTCCCTCTCCCACACCCTCTTTTCAGATGCCAAAGGGTCTGGCTGCTCCTTGGCATCTGCAGCCCTTCTCTCTCAGCAAGCACTGTCTGTAAGAAACCCTGCGGTTACACAGCAATCTCTGGCAGCATAAAATAAATGAATAGCATTCAAACCCAAGCGTGGCTTTGTCTGGGGTTCTTCTAGCTGTTTATTAAAGTGAGGAATCCAGACAAAACAGTATTGATTGTATCACCACATTGAACACTGGCTTTGGGACAAGCCACCCCTCCCCATTGATCTCCGGTTATTCCGTGCCGCTGCGGTGCTGGGTGCCTGCTGCAGACCTCAGTGGGAGGCAGAGCAGAAATCAGAGCTTCTTGCCACGGGATCAAAGCCTGAAGTCTGTTGCACAGTCTAGGGGGCTCTGACTGTACATGTGTGCTTGCAGACATAGTTAAAAAGTCAGGGTAAGATCTCATTTCCATCAAAGTCAGTGACAAAACTCCTGTTCATCTCAAGGGCCAGAATTTCGTTGCTTGCTGCTTGCCATGACTCTCCAAACACTGATATCTGAGACTGTGCAAAGCTCAAGGTTATAGAAACCCTAGCAGAAAGGCTGACAGTGTCACATTTTCCTGGAAGGATCAAGAGATACTGGAAGAGTTAGCTTTATTAGACAAATCAACAGTCTTGTAGCACAGAAATTGGTATTAATTCTTTGCCCTGACATAGTGCCACCAATGGCAATTTTATCCACCTGGGAGTGACTCCTGTGTACTGTAAACCCATGAAGCTGACCTTTGTCACTCCAGGCTCTTGGCTTATTTATTCCATTTGTGATAATTAGTAATATTATGGTCCCCAAGCTTATTTAAATTCAGTGCTCTGCTGCGTGGGGTTCTCTCCCAGAGACTTTGTTGGCTGAATGAAGTTGTTTGGCTCTACTGAAATCTTAGTCACACAGGGAAATAATGCAGAGAGCTTGAATTTCTATAGATCTCATACAGGTACTTGTTATATTGAAAGCATGATCCAAAATTGTTTTAATTCTGATGTGGAGCTTATTTTTGATTCAGGAGACACTACTGCTTTCACCTTCCTTTCTGTTATTCACAGGGCATAAGAAACAGCTTTAGTCTCTTGCTAAGGTAAATAAGACACAGATAAGACAGACTAAAAAGAAAAATGAAGATGCAGAGATTAGAAATTCCTTGCTCAGATTTACAGAAGACCAAGAAAGGATTTCAGATCTCCTCATGGCTCCTTCAATGTTTGTTCTGAAACATACTACAGAGCATTTTAAATTACACCGAAGGGAGGCAAACTTCAGCTTACTTTAGCCCTGTGACTCCTTTGGGTGAACAAACCAGACCATACAATCTAACTTCAACAGGTTTAGCTCAGGTTTAGTAGTTGCATTACTTAAAGGAAAAATACAGGTCAGATTTTAAATTCCTCATAGTTGAAAGCCTCAAGTTTAAAATGCAGCAAGCTCATGATATAGATTTTATTGACCTCCTTAAAAACCAGTTGCACTGAAGGAAGGTTAGCAGCTGCCTCTAAATCCTCATAGTTATAGTTTAAGCTAAAAGTTAAGTTTCCTTTTGTGTTTTTATAATTCACTCACTCTTATAGCATCTGTTCTGAATCAGGCTGTTTTCCCATTGCTTTAAAAAGCAGGTCGGGGTTAATCTCCTGTACCATGTTTGCTTTCCAGGCATTAGTCATGAAACTGCTGATGAAAAGGTGATTTTTGGCATTGAATTTAATTCCACTTTTCTGGAATGTACTCCTAAGTCCCAGCAAGCCTCTATTAGGTGGTATGTTCAGCGCTCTGGAGAAGAACATCGAGAAGAGGTAAGTTACAATCATCAAGGCAGGTTTCCTCCATGGAGAATTCAGCTGAGCTTTGAGAGGCAGGAGTTACAGGGACTAGTCGATGTTTTACTTTTCCGTGCCTCACCTTGGGTATCACATAGCATTCTGCTGTCACCATTTGGGGCATGCAGTGGGGAAGAGAGAAGCCATTTGCACTGTATCATAAGCAGATTTTGGTATTTATTTTGACTTACCTGCTCATCCTATTAAAAAAAAATTTAAAAGTGAGATATTATACATTAGTGATAAAAAGTCAAAGCTGTTTTGTCTGATAATTAGTACATCTGCTTCTGTAGGTAAAAGTATGTTCAAAACCTTGTGTTTCAATAAAGTCTCAGCTCTATTTAGCGTCTGATTGCTTTCCCTTACCATGTTAAGCAGGGTAGCTAAGAATTGCATGTATGGTTTGCTGCTTCTCTCCATCTCTCCCCAGAGGAGGAATGGTCTGTGTGGTTAAAAGACTTTTTATTTGCTTTTTTTCTTGTTAGTGGAGTCTGAGATTTTTGCTTAAATAGCATTTAGAGAATTCAGGTTAAGGGTTGCTCCTTGCATCTGGTGTAGAAAGCAGTGAGATTTGTGATGGCCCTTAATTCTTTTGGGATGCAGCTTTGGGGTCCTCACTGATGGAGAAGCTCTCGAGAAGCCTCCAGGTCGCTGCAAACCCCCTGCACAATTTCATGATGATTTCTCTCTGAGCTAGTGACAAAGGGGCTCTCCAGCATGATTAAAAGGTCAATGTACTGGGACTGGTTTGGACTGGGTTTGTGAGTGAGTTTCAAACCTCAGGAGTTTTCATAGCCTTTCTCTTACATGAGTGATTTTGTGACTGAGGCCAAGTCCTGCTGTGATGGCAGCCATGGCAACAGGGAAGGAGAAGGGAAATGAACTGCCCTTTCAAAGGATCTGGTCCCAGGTGCTACATATGCTTTTCTGTTAAATGTTCATCCAAGACAAAAGTTAGTTTAAATGACAGGAGCTATCAAACATACAACTGGTCTTCCACTCTCAGTGATAATTTATCCTATGAGACTTGCTGAGTGCAGAGAATGTGCTGGTCCTTTCCAAAGGCTGGGGAGATGCAGGCCAGGGCGATTCTGTGAGGGAATCACCTCTGGGTGAGGTGTGACTCATGGTAGTCACCCCAAAGTTTCAACTCCAGTTATGTCTTGGCCCAGAAAGTTAGGGGATACTTCTGATTTTCTACAAGATAAGACAAAAACCTACAAGCCTGTATATTGACTGTAATGCTCCAATACTTTTATTCCCCTTCTCTTCCACATGTTTGGGATTGACTAAATTTTCTTCCTCTGCTGGGGAAAAAAAGCATAATTGATTTTCAGACAGGTGCATTAACACCAAAAGGAAGAGATTGCTACTTTGAAATACTACCTGTAAGCCCCATTATAGCCCATATGTAGAAAAAAAAAATAAGCCTTCTGATCAGGTGGTCAGGCACCCTCTCAGCCAGAGGAGGCTGAAGTGCACACCCAGCTAAAAGTGTATTGGCATTTAAAGACCTACAGTCATTCATTTTACTGAAATGGAGTTAACCTTTACTCTCCTGTACAGGAGACTCTGTGCTCACCTTCCCTAAGGCAGCAGTTTGTAAATGCACTCACATATTTGATCAGAGAAACAAATAAAGTACTTTCTGAATTCCTACTGTGTGTTTAAGACTAATTTGAAAGCAAATTTAAGCAGATAGTTAAAAGGTTTCTGACTTGGGGGGTGGGGAGAGAGGGGGTGTTTGTTCTTGTTGTTTTTCTTTCCTTTTGTGTAGTTTTTTTTATTCTGAATGAGAAATCAAGTTTCAAGAAGACTCAATCCTTTTAAAAATAATGTATTGGAACTATACCATAAACTACAAACTTTGCATAAAGGAGCCAGTTCCCTGTGAAGAATGTAATATTTCTATATCATAAGAGATTACACTTTCAAGACTTAAAAGCCTCTTTTGAAGGGCTGCTTTTGAGTCTTTATCAGTGTCAATTTAAGGAAAAAGATATTATCAGTTGATTTTCTCATAAATCACAGGTTCAGCTAGGCCTCTGAAGGTCATGGAACCAAGCTCAAGCTGTCTTTCTTGTTTGATCATGGAGCAAACTGCAGGTCAAACCAACTTCTGAGCAAATTTACAGCATGCTAACATGTATAGCATAGCTTAAATTAAGGCTATACTCTTTCTTGACACACTTTGTCTTTCCAAAAGGTTTGTTGTGGCAGTGGCCTGCCCCCCACTACTTGTTCTGATCCAGATGCCACTTACCCAGGCCTGGTGATGTCCAATACAGCAGGACTGCCCAGCATGCCAAGAATGTGCACGTTGGGAGGGATTTCGGGAATGTGTGCACATGTGTGGTGGCATTAGAAGCCCCAGCAAGTGCACAGAATTCATCTTTGCACATTAACAACATTGTTTGCTAGGCTTGCTCTGTGTAAACAGTCTGACATCTGTTTGCAAGAGAAAAGTAAATCTTTCCTAAAAGGCTGGATTAACCTCTGAGGCAAATTTAGTAGAAAATTTGAAGGAGAAATCTGCACAGATTTTCTACAATATAAATGTTAAAAGTAGGCAAAGAGCTTTTTGCCACACAATGTGCCTAAAACCCACAGCAGTGCCTCTGTGCTCTAGTTCTGGGAAAAATCAGCTCTTTGGGTGGTTTTGGAATTTTTTTGGTTGGGGTTTTGGGGGGTTTTTTGGTTGTTTTGGTTTTATTTTTTTTCAGTCTGAAGATAATAGCCTACAGAAATGCCTATGCACTCATTGATGATTAGAGGATCAGATCACTTAAAGACAGTGTATAGATACTAGTTTTGTTTGAAGCTTGCCAGAAAATTACAATAATAACAATTGCTAGTATTTTGACCCAGCTTAGTTTCAGGACCCTAAGAAATTGAATTCCTGAACAAAGTCCTTTTGCATGTATTATATTGGTAGATATCATTTTTAGAAGAAACAAAAAGAAGCAGCTTTTTGTTTACTTCTTAAGATAACTATATTCATGTAGAAACTACATGTTTTCAAATGTGTAAATTTAAATTCCTAATTTCATTTATGGATCCTAAATAATTGACCATATCTGTAGAGATGCTGAACAATTCCATCCTAATTGATGGAATAAGGGTGAAATGGTTAAAATATTAATCTCTTGGCAATTTGCAAATCCAGAAATTGAGGTTTCCAGGTTTTCTAACTTGACTTACCAGTGAAAATGAGTTCATCAGTATAAAAACCTGATTGGAGACCTTCCTAGAAAATCCAAGGAGCAGAGTAATTGACTTTCTTTTCAAACTACTTCAATTTGACAAAAATACCATATTTTTGGTGACAGAAACAGTGAGGTCATATTTAACGTATAGCTTGATCCTTGCTCAACCAATGCATTGCCTTAACTTTTCCCATTACAATTATATTTTCTGCTCTCTCTGTCTCCCTTCCTGCAGCAGATTTCTCAAATAACACCGTGCATTCTTTTAGTGCACGTCCTAGCAGTGTAACTTATTGTGATGGGTTTTTTGGACTCAGCAAATGGACCTGGAACGCACTTCACGCACCTGGAACTTAGGTTACGGACTTTTAGTTCCAGGGCTGGAACTGTAATGTCTCAGCAAGTCTTTAAACTTGGCTTTACAAAGAGGTGGCTTTGCACTGTCCCAGACATGCACTGCAGCTTCCTGAGGGAAGGGAAAGGGCAAAATCCAGACTAGATGGGAAGCATTTGGCCCAGCAGGATGTCCCCGACATTTCACCCTTGAGGTCATGGTTCAGAATGTGACTTCCAGGCAGAGCAACCTGTGGGGAGGGACAGGATCTCCTGTGGTACAGAAGCTGTCACCAGGTCATTTTGCTGCCAGTGGGAGTACATTTCCCTGTAGTTTAGGGCTGTTTTAAGGTCAGAAGTCAAATATCTAGTGCTTTTGTGGTTAGCGTTGCTCACGCAATTGATCATGTTTGTTCCTGTGCGTGCAGCGTTAGTCACTGGGATGACGGAGAGTGTTTCAGTGCCTGGAGTTCATAAAAAACTCTGGGGACGTCATTTATTCATAGTGTCTTAAACTGCTGAAGTTCTCTGAAGCTTTAAACAGATACTGATTATTTCTCAAAAAAAGTCCCGTGTTATTTCATGTATGTAATAAGTGTCAGGACTGCAAAAAGCAAATGCGTGGCTCCCTACAAAGGCATTAGTTTGGGTGCCTCGTTGCTCTGAAAAGCATCAGCCCCTCTGATTTAGGCTGCACTTCACCCTGAGTCTCCTGTGGCTCCCAATCTGCCAAGCTGCCACCTCAGCAGCAGGGGACAGAACAAACCATGTGGTCTAAAGTGACAGAATAGGTGCAGATCACTTTTAACTTTCTCCTTTCTGCTCTGCTCATACCTGGTGGTGAAAATAAATCCAGTAAAATGCATGGGGACATTCCAGTTTCTCCTTCAGCAGTTCTCACCCTTTCCAGATTCCTGCCCCACAACCCACAGTGTGTTTTCCTGATGGACCAGACTTAAGGACCTTCTGATATTTTGGTAGATACAAGAGCTGGACCCACTTTTGGGCAGGACCTTTTGCAAGGCACAACATTGTGACCTAACTCCCCCACCAGACCAGGGAAATATTGTTTCATTCCACATTTTAGGCATTTTTTTGAGTTTATCCAAGTCATAAATGTCCATATCTTTTTTGCACCTGGAGGTTTTTGCATCATGATGGCAACTTCCTTTGTTACAAATATCTGGTCTAGCAGAATCTTAAGAAAAAAAGGTCACAGATTCAGTGCCAGCCGTGAAATCCAAAAGCTGGGTGATGGCTGAGTAAGGCAGTGGACACACAGCAAGGACTGAATTTCCAGTTGTACTTTCTGTCAGGGGAGTGTAATTCAGTGTTTAAATCTTTAGGTCAATGAGAAAGAAGGTCCAGAGAGGTGGGAAAAAGAAAAAAAAGAGATAAATTCTGCAGCCTATGCACTACTTAGAGTTCTCATGCTTTCATTCTTTTTTTTTACAATACCTTGACTGTCTTAAGTAACACTAATATTTTTGACAGTTTCATGGGGAAAGAAGTAACTCTGAACTGAGAGACATGTCTCATTTTATTTGGATATATTGTAGAAGTGATAGGAATGGAGGAGTTTAAAGTTTAGTCTCAGAGTAAGAAGTAAACTTCACCTTGAAACTAATAGGAATCATGCGTGTCCATAATGACATTGTGCCAGCAACACGTTGGTAAATAAAAAAAGATGTTAAAAAAAAATTAACTCTGCATCTGTGTTGTAGCTAAATTATTATTTTCCCATACAAGAGAAACAGTCATGTGTAGCAATAATGTCAGAAAAACCCTAGAGTGATCTTTATTTCCAGTCAAATGATGAGGATGAAAAAGAGAACAATAGAAAAACAAAGATGAATGTGAATTCTCTGCAAATGTTCCTCATTTTCTTTTCTCTCTCTCTCAATTTGTTCAGGGGTTGCAGCTAACCCATGATTAGTCCAGCTTTACCTCTAACATTTTTTCACATGGTGATTAATGAGGAAAGGCAGGCTTTGAAGCCACTTTCTTCTTCCAGACAGGTGCAGTGTTTTAACTGTGAAAGAGTTGACATGTGAATTATTTGTAAAGAGGGAGCTATCTAAACACATCATTAGCAAGGGACAAAAAGCATTGAATTAACCTGGTGCCACAGCACTTTCAAATCCTTGGTTGTTTTCCTACTTACTGATTGTTTAAAGATTTGCCATCATTATTGGCAATATTTTTTTTTCTCCATTGTTAAATTCAGGTTGTGAAAATCAAGTGTTAGATTTGCATGGGGATCTTTTCCCTTTTTCATACATCGCCAGTATCTATGGCATGTGCCATAATTCAGGTAGTGTAATTTTTGGAAAACTTATGTGCTTATAATGAAGGATGAAAGTACAATTTGTTGATACAATCTCATCAAAAATGTATTCCCATTTCACTAATTCTATTGGTAATCAATTCCTTCATTTTTTTGTGATTTTTAAGTTGTTTCCTATGGAACAAAACTGTGTCTCATGTTAAAGTTTTATTATATGCTCAAATTTAAGGGCAGGTCAGCAAGCTTTTATGAATTCAAGCCTCTGCACTTCTGAATTGTTAAATCCTATTTAGACATATTTTAGAAGAGTTACTTATTTTGACATGGTGGGGGGTGAAACAGTGAATCCACAGTTGAACAAAACAACATTTCTTTTATCTAAGTAATCTTTTCACTTTCCTCAGAATTTATTAAAATTTTACATCTATAGGTCAGGAACCAAAGACCACATTAAACATTCAAGTGAAAGGTTAAAGATCTACTACCAAGTAATGAAATGCCAGGTGTTTATGAAACTCCAGAGCCCTGTGGGGAGGAAAGCAGAGAGGAGAGACAGGAGGAGTTCTGAACCTATGGGTAAAACAACATAAACAGGATACCAAAAAGAGAAGTGAGGGGGGAAAGCAGTAATGAAGTGTTGCTCAATATGTGTGAAATCGGAGCCATAATTTTATCCTGCCAGAGGATAAGAATGGAATGAACAATGAAGGCACAGAGGAGGAGGTGACAGTGACCCTAAATCAACGTCCAAGGTTAACACAGGACACTGTGTAGGAGCACTGCGTCATTAAAAATAGGAGTCATGATGGGCTGGGATTAAGGGACACAACCAATTTAGACTTTACCTTTCTCTGCAGTATCCCAAGGCAGAGGGGGCACAGCTCCACCAGTTAACACATTTATGACTAAAAAGCGATGGCTGTTACACAAATAGCAAATAGTTATGAGTAGCAGGGTGCTGGACTAGGGGGTCCAGTGATCTTTTCAAGTCTAGATCTGCCATTATTCTGCCTTTCTTTCACTGAAAGAGGCAAAGCCCTAGAGAGGGCACTTTGGACTGGCACCCAGCCAGCCAGAACAGCCAGCTGGAGCCCTTCCAAGTGTGGGAGGTGCACAGCTGTCAAGGCTCTCTAGACTACAATACTGGCAGAGCCACTGGCAAGCAGATGCTACTGCTGGGATTGCATCAAGCCCCAAGCTCAAAGACATCAGTCCTGTTTTCACTCAGACTATGTGGGAACTTGGTCTTTGCACAGTGCCTTATGAAACCCAAATGTCTGGAAGTTAGCTGCTTCTTCCCATGCTTTTCCCTCAATTTCGCAAACTTGGATCTTCATGTTGACATGAAGCCTGGGCAGAAGAAAGGGATTTCCTTGTCATGTTGCAAAATCCAGGCCTCCAAGCACTTCCACCTGGCCCCTGCTCCTGCTACTCTCTGTGGAGCACAGCACCACAAGGAAACACCTGTCCCCGACATATTTCTGCCTACAGCTCCTTATTTGTGGATTCTTTTTTTTTGTGATTTTTTCTAAATTTTATGCTCCTGTTTGTACTGTAAAAAAGGAGCATTTTGTTGGAGTGTCACTAGCTGATCCAGTTGAGGACTAGTGGCCTGTGCTGTGGGTTCTGCAAAAGAAGAGCAGACTTTTCTAGCTTATTTCCCTCTTCTGTGCATGCTTGTGGCTTGACCATAATTTATCTGCTTTAAACATAGTGTGGTAAATCAGAAGTAGCTTGTGCTCTTGTAGCACCTGTTGTCAGGGCAATCGATTTTCCAGGAATTTCCTGAAATTTGTATCATTTCACCCTCTGGGTTCCGAGTAGATATGCTTATATACAGTTTACAAACAATGAAGCTAAAGCTCCTAACACCAACAACTGGGGGCAGGAGCCAAAAAATACTTGGCCAGAGAAACAGGCAACCACAGCTACAATCTGACCTGCTTTTGTAGCAGCTGATTTCTTGTGTCTGCTGCTCTCCAATCAGTGGCAGTACACAGGCCTATATCCATCCATCCATATGACTTGCCTACATACCTGTCTAATCCATATGTTACAGCTGAAGCAGTAGGAAACCAAAGTCTCTGTCTCTGGTTATATTATATTTATGTGTATTTTTTTTTCTGGTGATCTCAACAGGGTCTCTAAAACTTTTTTAATAATTTCTAAGTTATTGTCATAGAAACTTCGAAAAGGGCAAAGCTAAAAGCCCTGGAAGGTCATCTCATCCATCTCTTTACTCCAAAAGACTCTATTATGATAAACTACTAGTGAGTTAGAATCATAACAGATGGAGAATCATATGTATGTATAAATTTTTTCCCATGGAGTAGCAGAGGGAATCGTGTGCAGATTTTTTACATAAAGAAACAGTGTGTAGCTTACCCACTGTGAATAAATCTAATTTAGTCATCTTTATGCCTCCCTGATCTTCATCCTCTGAAGTTTGCTGGAGGGTCAGACGTGCACTCTGGGAAATTTTGCAGATTCTGTGCTGGTTCTTTCTGCCCCCAGACCCCCCTTTCTCAAACCCTCTAGCCAGCCTTGAGCTGAAGTTTTCCCCCTTGGCAGTGATGCCACCAGCAGAGCCGAGGTTGCTCCCATCAGCAATCCAGGTCTGTGGGTGCCGGCTGTGCTGCAGCCTCTGTGTGGCAGCAGAACACAGCACGCCTGGGAGGGAGCAGCTTGGGACAAACCAGCATCACTTTCAAAGGAAATGCTGGTGTTGGACGTCGGGAGTTAGGGTTCTGCTTTCTACTTCCACCTCTGCCTACTAATCTTTATATGGTCTTTGGCAAATCACTTAACCTTCTATGTTTCCCAGATGCAAAAATACTTAGGTGTCCAGTGCCCCATCCTGTTTTTTGGTTTGGTTTTGGCTTGGGTTTTTTTTTTGAGGGGGGGCACTATTCTTTGATTTAGGTTATTTTAGCAATAATTTTCAGATTACCAGATACGTAATTTACTTGACAGTGTTACTAGTCTAAGATACACGTTACTTTTAACATGTGAGACCATGTTTTTTTTTTTTAATATTTCTATTTGTAAATGAAATTACACCTCCATGATGTCAGACTTCAGCTCCCACTTGCAATCTTATTCTTTTGTTTGGGGTTTTGGCGTTTTTTCATTCTTATTTTTCTCTAAGTTATTCTCCACAGATCTTAGCAATAAAAGGCCTGTACTTTGTTCTATCCATCCAGCCTTATTGCCTGCTTTTAATCACATCTCAGTGAGTCAAAGCCAGGATCAACTTCCTTTTGTAAAACTTGGTCGAAGAAGATCAGAAACACAGCATTTCACTGTAAAAATCAGTAGTAGTATTCATATTCATTGTAACAGGGCCTCAGCACTGCAGATACATACAAGCACTCTGGTATTTTGGGTGTATTGCAGATACCTCAAAAAGAGCAGTTAAAAAAATTGATGGGATTTGTGGCAGTAAATAGCTCCCCTTCCTTGGAGAATGCAGCCTCACTGCGCTGTGCTGTGCTGAGTGTTGCTGTCTGTCCTGTCAGCTGTACAGCACGTGTCTTTTGCTACTGCATGCTGAGTGTCCGTGGTCCAGATGTTACTGTCAGGAGCAGGACTCAGGCCCTGAAGGAGCTGCTGGTATCTGTCCCAGCTGCACCACAGGGATGGGACACGCCATGTGCCAGCCAGGCCTTGTCTCCACCTCAGCACAGCACTGCCACACATCTCATTTTGATGATGAGACTCACCTCCTGTGTTCTTTTCTTTGTCCAACCCCACAGCTGAAGGCTGATGAAAGGATCATTAAAACAGAGCACGGGCTGCTGATCCGCAGCTTGCAGAAAAGGGATGCGGGAGCCTATTTTTGCAAGGCCCAGGAGCACGCCTTTGTCCACACCATCGTGAAGTTGAATTTAAACGTCATCGAGAATGGACAGATGGAAAGCACTCAGAAAACTGAGGATGAGGAGGGCCGGGTGAGGGATTTGCTGACGGAGTCCCGGCTGAGGTACAAGGACTACATCCAGCTCGTCAGCAGCCCCAGCTTTAGCCTGGATGAGTACTGTGAACAGATGTGGCACCGGGAGAAGCGGCGGCAGCGGAACAAAGGTGGTGCCAAATGGAAGCATGTGCAGGAGATGAAAAAAAAGCGAAACCGACGGCACCACGAGCCAGCCAGGCCACCATCGACGTAGTTTGTAAATGCTATTTAAGGAAAGGACATTTTCCGTAAAAAAAAAAAATAATACTGTGTTCTGGTTTTGTGCATCTTGCCTATGAATTAGTACTTGCTTCTTCTTGAAATCAGAAAACTTATCATCACTATTGATCTGTGTGAGAATGTACAGTGGGATTCAATGCCAAATGAGATGTTCCTTGTTGGAGTGCCGCAAACCAGGCAATAATTTCAAATCCATTCATTAAAAAAGTGTACACTTTTAGCTGATTTCTGGGTAGCCTTAGACTGCGTGAGCTGTGTTCTTTACTTCCTTCATAATTTTCACGTAGGATTTAGTGTTTGTGTTCCCATATTAACATTTGCTGCCACATTCCACCCCAGAGGTGGCTGCATTTCAGGGGAAGGCAGATGTACTTCCAGTTCTTTGGCATCTTTCTGAATAAGAAGCATGGTAGAAATGTGTGACAGATCTGCAAAAATATCCCTAATTTACCCACTGGGCCTGTATACAGGCACACGAGTGGGGTTTGCTAGCACAGAGAGGCACAGCAAAAAATCAAATTAAGTCTTGGCTTAGGGACAGCATTCATTCTTCCCATAAAAAGAGAAAGCATAATCATAGTTTAGGAGAGGGGAGTTATCGAGCGCTACTCGTTAGTGTTTGAGTAGCCACCAGTTTGCAGTCCATCTGCTGAAATGAAATGCTGACTCTAATTGAAATTGCCACCGAGATGCTTGGGAGTAAATTTCCTAAGTGGTCCATGGGAGGTATGTGCACAAATCCTATTAACAAATAATGGGACTCCTGCCTGCACCTCTCCTGTTCTCTAAAGGTTTGACTCTGACTGTTTCTCTGGTCCTTTGCTGGCTTTGTTTTATGCAGAGGAAAAGAAAATTAACAGACAACAACAAGGCTAAAATGAAAGACGATGAGGGAAATATGTAGTGGCTGAGACCAGTGCTCTTGACACGGAGCTGACATTCCTCAGATGTGTGTATTCTTTGGGATTTTTCTCAAAGGTCTTATGTATTTTTAAGTTGAAAATTTGCATTGTTTGAATTAATACTTTTATTATAATTAAATAAGAGATGTCCATGTGTAAATAAAACTTGTAAGTTAGAAATTTGCTGTATACCATAATTTCATTTGTAAAGTGTTCCTTGTTCCTTGGTTTATATTTTGGGTTTAATAATGTAAATTTTTACACATAAGCAAGAAATACTGGCCTCATCCTTGTCTGTTTTATATCAATATTATTAAATTGATTTTATTACTGATATGTGGCAACAAACACAAGCTCAAAATCAGGCCTACTGTCCCCTCTCATGAGTCACAGCCTCCCTCTCCTCTCTTCCATGTAACCTCCCTCCGTTTTGCCTTTCACGCCTTTTTGAGTGTGAAATGACAAATTAGCCACTTCCTCACATGGAAGCCAGCTTTGATGGATACCAAAATGACAGACTTTACTTGTTTCTCATGCATTCTACAGATCTTGAGAGCAAAGTCTGTGGGAAAGGCGTGCAATTGATGTGCACCTCATTAAGGGACCAAAACTGTTGGCTCTGAAGCCGTGGCCCGTGCTGGTGTTTGTGTGTGCATTCAGTCACAGATCTAAAATTGTGAAGGTCCAATTTGCATCGTTGTTCATTTCCTCTCTGTTGAAAGTCGGGTATGGCAAAGTGTTTGTCAGATTTCAGAAAGGAATCTCAGCTTACCCACGTTTTTTGTAAAACCCGAAAGCTGCGTTTGCATGTGTTGTACAAAAGCCAGCGATACCATATGTCATTAATTTTAGATGCTTTTTTAATAGGAGATGTATGAGTTAATTAGGAGATATTAGATAGCATGCGTACAATGCTTTGATAGTGTAAAGCACTGAGTGCTAAATATTATAAAATACATCTGTGGGGAGGAGGGAATTGCTCAGCACAGGACCTTTAATCAGCAGAAAGACTGATGCTGAAGATACTAACCAGTCGTACAGTACTTTGAGAACATGCAGAGAACTTTTTGGCATTTTTGCTGCAAAATAATGTAGACCAGGCATTTCACAAGAGGCTCATCAATTTGGGTACCTTGATTTTAAGGCCAANTACAAAGCGCAGGGATACTTAATATTCTTGGTTGGAAGATTATGCTGGCACCGTATAGAACCTGCCTAGTTATTCCTTATTAGATTTTTATCAGTCTACAAAGTCCCGTTTCTCTGGCTTGGGCATTAAGGAAATGAGTGTAACCACATCAAGGCTATGGAATGGCAGGCAGGCTGCATTCGCAGGCACTGGTGAAGGATCCACTCTTCTCATCAGTGGTGACATGATACTTCAATTGACAACTGTCATCCCATGTTTGCCTACTTCATAAAAAAGCAGAGCAGGGTATTTTTCATTCTTTTTCCCCTCCATGAAAACTAAACCATCTGATTTATGTTTGGGTATGACTGGGGGTTTGTATTCTACAAATGAAACCCCCCAACTGACATAATAGAAATGTGGGGTAAGGGTCTCAGTACTGGGAACATTAGATTTAAATGGTTGAATTAAAATGTTATTGCTCTTAAAAACTACTTTCATTTCTTTTCTTTCAAATGTTCTTGCAATGAGATTCTTCTTAAAGAAATTATCTAATCATCTGGGGTAGCATAAAACCCCAAGTGAGATATAAGACCTTTTCCATCATGGGAAATAAATTCAATATCCTCCAAACCGGTGTGTTGCATTGGGTTCATGCCATCCCAGGGAACATATTTAATAATTCCACATAGATAAAAGTCTGAGGTTTGATACACTGGATAAAGCGAATGCTGTAGCTGGCAGGGGTAGCACATCTCGTACAGTGCAGGTACTGCACATGGAAGGAAGCCAGAGGACCTCGGAGACCAAGGAATGAGAGGGAGAGGTTGAGAATCACTACTGGAGGTGAGGTAAGGCAGGGCTTTGTTAGGCAGGACTCAGCAATGCAGACCTAGGAACAGGAGGAACCGTGGGTCTTTTCCACAAACTACAGTCCCAGAGGGAAATTCAGGAGATGAGCTAGACCAGAAACTGTAACAAAGGAGTAGCCCCTACTTTTCAAAAGGGTTTAATCTTTGTGTAATTTAGAGGCTCAACTTGAAGTCTGCTTAAATTTCAGTTTGATGATTTGGGGGTCAGCTGGGCTGCCGTGAGCTGTACTATGAGCCACAACAGGCCCGTAGTTGAAACTGAGCCCTGCCTCTTTCAAGAGCACCATAAAAATTTAAATTGAATGAATTTTTGATAGAGTGGAAAAAAAGTTGCTGCCACATTACAAACTGTAGCTTTTAAACAGAACCCTTAGTGCATTGATCCAAATGTCATGAGGTTCAACAAGGCTGAGTGCCAGGCCCTGCACTTTGGCCACAATAAAACCTCTGCAGTGCTACAGGCCAGGGTAGAGGAGTTGGAAAGTGGCCCAGTGGAAAAGGACCTGGGGGTGCTGGTCCACTAGGGCTGAACATGAGCCAGCATGTCCCCAGGTGGCCAAGGAGGCCAATGGCACCTGGCCTGTGTCAGGAGTAGTGTGGCCAGCAGGAGCAGGGAAGAGATTCTTCCCCTGTACTCAGCGCTGGTGAGGCCGCACCTCGAGCTCTGTGTCCAGTTCTGGGCCCTCCAGCCTGAAAAAGACAAGGAGACATTGATGTGTGTCCAGCAAAGGGCAAGGCTTGTGAAATGACTAGAGAACATCTTCTGGGGAATGACTGAAGGATCTGGGAGTGTTTGGTCTTGAGGAGGCTCATGTGAGACCTCCTCACTCTCCACAACTCCTGAAAGGAGGGTGTAGTGAGGTGTGGGCCAGCCTTTTCTGCTGAGGCTGCGGCGAGGGGATGAGAGGAAATGGCCTTAAGCTGAGGCAGGGGTGATTCAAATTAGATATTAGAAGAAATGTTTTTGCTGCCTGGGTGGTCAGGCACTGGAATGGGCTTCCCAGAGAGGTGGTGGAGTCACCATCCCTGGAGGTGTTTAAGAGGCACCTGGATCTGGCACTAGGAGATGTGGTTTAGTGGTTCAAGGGTTACAAGGGCAGAGCTGGGCTGACAGCTGGACTAAATGGTCTAAAAGGTCTCTTCCAATTTTATGGTTCTATGATTCTAATCTTTGCTTCATATTATGTATTTATTTGAATACGCATTCAACAGAGATTACAGTTATTAATACATTATCTTTTTTCTTCAACAAAACCTTTCTATTGACCGTACTCCAGCAACAGGTCAGTCCTCGACTGAACCAAAGTGGTTTCAAGCAGATTCTTAGAATAACCAACACAATGTGAGCTGTAGTTATAAAAATGCTGAAAACTGATATGAGCTTTAAAGCCCAACAGGGCTCTAAACTTTGCAGTAATCTTGCAGTCAGTTAAAATAAAACAGAAAATGGGATTAGCAGAAAAAGGAATAAAGTATTAACACTTACTCTGGTAAACTGGTTCTGTTACTGGAAACCATTCCAACAACAGGTGTGAATGTATGTTCATGCCATAAGCAAATACTTTCCCCTCTAAGCAGTTAAGCTGCTTGAGGTATCTAAGAACTTGAGTACTTTCCAGTTCATTTGTAGATTTTGTCCCCAGTTCTTATGTAATTCATAATGAAGTAATTAGGCTAAATGCAACAGATATCCCCTGGTTCATGTGCTTTTGAGATCAGAAGATCCTTACAGTTTAAATGGTATGAACCTCTTATTCAAAGCATTATGGATATTGATCTTCCTTTAACATTTCAGATAATGAATAATTATTTGTTATCATTACTGATTGATCATGTAATCAGCTGTGTCCCATAATAATGTCTCAATATTTAATAACAGCTAGTGGAAGTTGAGTTTGCTGACATTTTTTCATACAAGCTTGTGTGCACAGGAGTGCATATACAAATGTCTAATTTTCTATTTATTTTGTAACAGAGGTTAATTTGCAAAAAGCAAATGTGATTTCAAGAGTCAAGGTTCATCTCAGCCTCCATTGACAGCAGGGATTAAAATCTTTCTGGAACTGAACTGAAGCCTAAGTACACTATAATCTATTTATAGTCTGGTAGTCAAATCCCAAATCTTTGTGTTGCTCTGTGGAGTATGTTGGCCTGGTTCTTTTTGCACACAGTTATAGATGAGACATGGAGGTCCAAGGAATTACATCTACATGAATGGAAAATTAAGCCCACATGTCTCCCTAATATATTCTGTTACATTTTATAAACTTTAAATGGTCTCTCTTGTAATATTTTATCGTAGTGTTGCTAATGTTACCCTGACTTAGGCTGCTGTCATTAGCTGAAGTGTGACATTCTGTGCAGCTGTAATCCAGATTTTGAGGTTAGTAAAGTAAGTTCATTACAGTAGAAAAAATGAAGTCATGCAAAAAGAGTTTAATTATTAATTCTACAAAACATATTTATAAGATTTTATTTCCATATATCAAAATAGAGGTTAAACTAGAATGTGAGAAACACCAATATTTGTTTTCCTTTTCTGTGCAGGTAAGGATACATAACAAATTGTAGTCTTGAGGGTCTCACTTGCCAATGTGTGTCTGAAACAGCTGGTGTGGCAGCTGTGGTTAGACTCATTTTTTACTTGCTTGATCTTTTCCCCGTAAGGCCATTGTCTCCTGCCTTTCAGATTCTGGTCTAGCAGATAACCCCACTTTTACATGGAGGAGAACTTTGGAATCAGGTGTTTTGTGACATATAAACACCCCTACACAGTCATGGTATCACAGTCTGCCTTCAGGTGAAGGCTTTCCTCAGCAACTTTAGCATTCAGCTGCAGATGCAAACCAGACACTGTGAGGTAAATTGGAGACCAGATGGAGTTTTCATTCACAAATAAAATTTCTGGGACTGTTCCTGAGAGGTCTCCTTTCTCTTTTTGCTCATGTGGTCGCTGTGTAAAATTTAAAATTAAAGTATTTTGTGCTTAAAATTGTAAGATTTTCCACATGATGTAAAAAAAAACCAACCAAACATTTACAGGAGATTGGCTTTTTATTTTGATATGGACTGGTGGTACAATGTCAATGCATTAGTTCAGATAGTACAAGCCAAGAAAATAATGCGTCCAGACATGGCTGTGATATCTGTAAGGACTCCAGACACATCTCAGTCTTGGTGGTTTGTCATATTCTTCTCCCTTCCCTTGTGGTATAGAAGTGCTTTGGCTGGATTTTGGGAAATTTCTTTATGGGGGTGGAGTGGTTTTTTGTCAGTTAGGTTTTTTCGAGAGGTCCTCTTTAGGTCGTCTGGGGTTTTCAGACGTTTTGGGTTTTTTGGTTGATTGGTTCGTTAGTTTTTGTTTGCTTTGTTTTGTGTGCATGTGTGTGTTTGGTTTGCTTTTTCTGTTCTGTTCTTCTGTTCTTTCATTTTATTTCTCCTACTAAAAGGGACCACGCCCAAGGCCAGATGCTTCCTGGTGGTGTAATATATGACAGAGCAATAAGAGGAACAGAAGGCTTGGCAGGTATTTTGGTATGGAGACAGCACAGTCTGTTTGCAAGACACAAAATCTTTAAGCTTAAATGACTATGCTGAGAGTTCAGAGACCATAGTGCACTTCCCTGGCCTAAATTGAAGATGCAGTTAGATTTATAGAAGATCTATTTTTTAATTTATGATTTTTTTTCTTAAAAGATTTTTAAAATTTGCACTTCCAAAGCTTTCTTTGAACATAAAAAAAAAAAAAAAGCAAGCCAAACAAACTCAAAAAATCCCCAGAAGCCCAAAGAAAAATCAGCATCAGAGGTTTTTCATATCCTCCTTCAGAGACTTCATGATGTAACTTTCTCCCAGGATGCTTTTTGTTGAAATTAATTGTAGGAATCACATATTAAGACTGCCTGTAAAAATATTTTGGCTGTAAAAACTGGAGGCAAAGCATATGAGTCTATGAAGATAGAAATGAAAAAAAATGAAAATCTACTATTTCCAAATATTTGCATTATTTTTAGGTTTTGATGGTGATGCATCTCCATTCCATCTTCCCCAGTGACTGTCTCAGAATTTCTCTTGGCTGGGAAGAAAGGAAGATATTGTAAAAGCATATTATCTCCAAATTATAAATTCCAAAATGAAAAGTCACACTAAATGGACTGGCTGCAAGGATTATGATTAATGTCTGACTTTTGACCAAGAAAGACTATGTTTTCTCTTAAAGTGAAATCTAACACTCTGCCCAGCGCAGAAATTGTATGCCATTGGGCTTCTTTTTTAATTTGTAAGGCATGAGTGGTTCTCAGGTTGATTTTGAGAGTTAGGGTGATTTTCACTCTGTAATACACTATTTATACAGCAATAAGACTGAAGTATCTATTTGAACATGTTGCATCTCATTGAGCTGATACTATTACAGAAGTACAGCCTAAATAATCTACATTTTTGTCAGGCCTGCTGGCTTATTACATATTTCAATTTGATATGCTAAGGTAACTGAAACAAGTGTATATTTCATTAGTACTGTAATAAACAGAAAAATCTGAGGTTTTGTCTCTTTTTTAAACCCATGTAAAACTACAGCATAAAACATAAGATTTCAGAGAAGCAAAGTACACAGCATGCTATGGAAATAGCAAGGGTGCTAAGGCAAGGTTCAGTAATCTAAAGTGTCTTTCTTAGAAGTCTTTCCTAAGTGAGGATTGACTGAGATTCACCACTCCACTGAGAATGTGCTTAAGGACAACAGAGTGAGTTGTTGTACAGACAACTTAGAGAAGTTGTCTTGTTTAAGAAGACAGGTTAGAGAAGCACTAGGCTGCATGGTGGTTCATGCAGAGCAATACACAATAGGTAGTTCTACGCTTATTTATTTAAATTCAGTAATAGCTTTTTAATGCATGCATTTCTAGATGATTAGCAGCAACCATTTCTTGAAAGTCTACGCTGACATTGTGCTTTAAAGTTACCCTCAAGCCAAATTGATTACCCATCCGTCTTGGGCTGTCTCTGGAGCACCTTTGGCTCTAGAGTGTGATTGTTTCCAGGATGGGGGTAACTGGGGGAAGGAAGTTTTGTTAATTTTTTTAGTCAGGCATTGCTGCATCTGTCCACAGTTATGGGGCAAATGTAATTTTTTGAGAAAAAAAATATCTCTAGGCAGGAAAATAAATAGGCTGACTGGTCCACCTCCTGTTCTAGCCTTCAGCAGAGCACCCTGTGTTTCAGGGGATTTATGGAAGGTTAAAGAGGCTAATTTGTTAACAGACGGCCAGCATGTTACTTCCAAGGACAGCCGCATCGCTGCTCTCAAGGTTGCCTGTTTCCCAGTCCCATGCTGTGTCCATCAGACCACTGTGCTCCTGACCCTTTGCTGGGAAAGGTCTCAGGGTACTGCTGGCCTGAAAGCTGATGCCAAATCCCAACTGCGGCAGTAGCATTCTGCTCACCTAAATTCCACCTGCAGTTGCAATTGGATACGGCATTCTTCATTTCCGAGCCTGAACTCTTGTTTCTGTGTTACCACGCGCTGCTAAACAGCTGCTGTGTTCCCCCCCTCCCTCCCCTGTGTCCCCCACTCCCTGCAGGTGGCTGCAGTTGATAATGTCTCATGTAGGATCAATCTTGGTCCCATTGAAGTAAGTGGGAATTCTGCCAGCGTGCCCCAGATCTGGCTCTGCATCCAGCTGGTAAAGCACTTCCAGCTCCTGCAGGAGAAGAGGTGCTCCGCTCAGCCTGGCTGATTAGCCACGTTCATTAGCAGAGGCGGGTGTCAGAGGGAGAGAAAGAATGAGAGAAATCCTTCAGCTTCCTTCTGACACCACAGGCTCGGTAAGAGCTTAAATGCAGCACTGGTTTGTGTGCGCTCAAGGAAACAAAAGCTAATTAAGCTGAAATCTGTCATTTTCCCTGTAAGAGTTTAGCAGGGTCAGACTTCAAGACAATTAGTGATGAGTTTCAGGAAGATGCACACAAGCTCTTCTGTAGCTGCACAGAAACATTTTCAGCGCTGATTGGCTTCCTGAACTCCACCTGCTCCACTTTTTTTTCCACCTGTGATGCCTCTTTTCAGGCCCTTGGAATCCAGGAGGGCTATTAGCTGAGGAAATCTGGGCTTAAAGGAAGAGCTATGAGGTAAAATCCAGCCCTTCATGATTGAAATGGCGGGAGGTGTTCTGGGACGTGCTCACACACAAAGTCCATGTGTACTGTGAAAACAAGCTCACAGGCTGTTCATAATAATTTCTATTTCTGCAGTGTAAAACAAAGTTCAGGGGATACTTAGGGGTTCATATATTTTGCACCACTGTGTCCACGTAGTTACTGTGCAGAGTAACAAGGGATAGTGTTGCAGAAGGAGAGAATCTGCAGTTCCCAAGCACATTTCTGCAGGAATGCTCATCAAATAGTGAACAAAAATGCACACCAGCTTAGACAGGACAATTTACGAATTGCTAATACACATTATCTCCCTCCCTGATTTTGCTTTAAATTCTTTATAACAATTTGTAACTGAATATATAAACGGAAAAAGTTAGCAAGCAGTTTTAAGAGTTGCTAGGTGAAACTGAAGTGGTGTTTGGACAGGAAATTACAAATCTTGACTCTTTAGCCAAGTTTGATTCTTTCCCTTGCAATAAAAGTGTTAATAGCTATCCTTCTTAACATATTCCAGTGTTGCAATTACATTTCATTACAATTACATCTTCCAGAGTTAGGTGCATTTCCACACGAAGGAAGGAGCAAGCTGCTTCTTCTCTGCTTCTCTCATGGTTAGGTGGGGTTCTTAACTTTCTCCCAAGAAAACTTGGCTATTGTTTTTTTCCTTCATGAAGAAAACAACCATAAACACTCAGTGTTTGGACTGTATCTACTGACACGTACTAGACTTGCTTTTCTCTGTGGATGGATCAGTGTCAGGGATTTCAAGTTGAGCACAGGTGTTGGCATGTGCAGCCCTGAAACTGTTGTTTTAGCTTTGGAAGTTGACAGCTTGGGCATATAGGAGATGTTCAAAAACACTCACATGAGAATCATTGTCATTAAGGTTTATTAGTTAAGGAAACACAATGTTTTGTTATTAAATCAAAGGAATATACATTTTGGGTGATGCTGCCATACAGGGAAGATGGGTAGCAGAATGAAATTGTTGCTGTCCTTTAAGGAAAAACCCTCAGATGTCACCAGCTAAGGTAAACTGCTCCGTTTTCCAAAGCACAGCTGTGGACTGAAGACTTTTGGAAGAAAAATTTTCTAGATTAGTAATAGGAAAGTTGAGGGAAGCACTTATAATTCCCCTTTAATGAAGAGAAGACTAGAAATTCCCTGTTTCTTAGTTTGATACAAGTCAGATATTTGCTGCCAAGTCAGCAAATCATAATCATATTCTCCAGGAATGTACTTTTAGTAAAGTATGTTGCATGAAACTGGCTGTGCTGGTTTCAGCTGGGGCATATTGCACCTTTCACTTCATATTAGTTTTTTTGTAAAAAGAAATAGTAGGAGAACAGGAACAGGCAACAATCAACCTGCATCTGCATATTGTTTTCTTTGTATCTTTCCCTTCCACGTGGTAAGTATTTTTACTTCTTGTTACATTTTTCTCTGACTTGTTTCTGAGGAGTCCTCATGTTCTCACATGGGGTATATTTCAATGTGCATTCCTGATCGTAGGACTTAAAACACGCTGAAGAGGATAACAATGTTTTCACTTAATACTGTCTAAACTCCATTTTGAAGTGGTGCCTTTATCTCAGGAATTCATAATTCACTTGTTGCATACTTCATCTTCCCTCCTTTTCCAAAGGAGGAAGACTAAAACAGCCTGTGAAGGTTCTCTTTGATAAATGGAAACTCTCTGGAATATGAGCAGTAGGAAGCACACGCTATTTTACGCACCAGTGCAACTCCATTCTGTTCCTATTAAAAGAATTTTTTCATCATGAATGTTCTTGTCCTTTTTCTCCACACACAACACTAAAACTTCTGGGTCTTATTTTCTAGCTTTTGTTGTTTGTGATATATGTTCTGCTTTTGTTTAGACTGGAAGGAGACCTCTTTTATTCATAACAGAATGCAGGATTACATTAATGTATAGAAGTTATTTGAAAGAGAAAAACAATACTAAGAAACTGCCAAAATTTCAGACACAGTACGAGAAGCTTGTTTTAGGCAATGTGCAACCAGTTGGTTAAATAAAAGCAACAGGAACTCAAAGAACAGGAAAGTATTGTGTGGAAGGCAGCTGCATGTCTCATACTATGTTGCATTGTGTCATACACCATGGTTTTTCAAAGATCAATCTTTTCACTGGCATAATACATTTAATCACAAATCTGAACTTTGGCTGAGGTCCACATATAAATAATTACAATAATAGGAGCAGTTTTATGAACATAGGGACAGCAATATTTGTGTTAGGAAAGCTGAGAAGATTTAAGATTTAGTGTTCTTGGACAGTGATTCAGTATGTGGTACTTGCAGGAGAGAGAAATTCAAAATATGAACCCTTGATAATATCTTTTGGGGAACAATGAGAGATAGTGTGTGATACAATTTTAATGACAGATCCTAAAATCTGTTAGGACAAGGTGAGTCCTAAACTAGCTGAGTGACTAGGACTAGGTTGTAATGAGTGTCATAAGCTTTAGTGTATCAAGGGTGGTAGAATGGATGAAAACTTTACACTAAAATGAAAATTACAGATTTTTTTTTCCTTTCTTTTGATAAAGAACTAATGGAAATGATAATGTGTTTTCTGGTTTGTATTATTTGGAGGAAAATACATCTGTGAATGTGTCAAGTGTCTGTTCAAAATAAGAAATAAGATGTACAGATGTTGAGTATTTGGCCTGTGTCTTTGTAGATATTGTTGCAGAAGCACATTATTTAAATGGAAAAAATAAAAATCTTTCAAAGCCTTTTCTGAAATGCTGTTTTATAGACCATACACAAGGATCTTATTTTATTACAAAAGATATTCTATCAAAGGCTATTGGCAAAAGCCATCATTATCTGGCTATGTCATTTGTAGCTTTACTTCCTATTGAAATATGGGATCCATCTGCTCACTGATCACAGGATAACAGCCGTCATTCCCACTTGCTTATCATAAATGATGTATCTGAAAGTACCAGAAATGTGATGGAGTACAATCCCAGCCCCTGGTCGGTTTCTTAAATCATTCATAGTTATCTTAATTTAGGCCAGGCTGATATGCCTCCAGTATATTGACTGAATTCCAGCTTCACTAAATTCAGTTTGATCCACTTGAGATTTCCAAGGCATGCCTAAAATTCCCATCCTGCTTTATTTTTTTTTTTTTATAATAGCCTATTTGCATTGATGTTCCATTCTGGTGCTGGTACGTGTGAATCTGGCTCATGTTTTAGCTTACTGCTGTGCTGTAAAGACTGCTTTGTTTAATCTTAAAATGAGTGTGTCACAGAGTTTGAAGAATCATAGCTATGAAATCTAGCACACTCAACACCGAATCCATCTCTAAACGGCTACGTGGAAGTTGGTCACAAACAAAAAGAGTTTGAATGTCAATAAAAAGGGTGAGCTGTTTGTCTGTTGCCACGTTGATCTCTTCTCAGATTCCAAGATGCCTGTATGTAACATTTACTAAATAAGAAAACTGTATTTAAAGTTTGGCTTGAGAATGTGGACTCAGCACCAAAAATCTGGTCTTTTGCACTCTGATTGGTGTGAGCGATATAGCACACAGCCAGAATTCAAACTGCAAGGAGGAAAATTTCCCAATCCCTGGTGTGATTCACAGGTTATCTGAAACTTCATCCAATAAATGGATCTCATTCAACAGCCATCAACTTTCTGTCCCTCTCCCCAATCACTTGTCCAACCTTATAAATATCCTAAACCCTGAGAATTTAAAAAGGTGTTTTGGAGCTTTGAAGAATCTTTTGGATATACCTGTCACCAGCTTTGCTTCTGATAACTGCTATCAGTATAGATTTATCTGCTCTGCTTAGCCAAAATTGTTATTCCAAGTTTTTTCACTCAAAAACCTTCTCCTGATGAACCCACCCCTGAGGTGCCAGTGAACATTATTTATGCATGAGTGACACAGAAATCTGCTGAGAATGGCCAAGTGCTGCTGCCTGTGGTTCCCTGCTAACTGCACGCAACCAGTGATCTCTCAAACCCCATACCAAAATTGCCTAAATCACGTATTGAGGACAAATGACTAAAGAAATGTCCTTTTATTATTCAAAATTCCTTTCAAATTAATTGTTTGAAGCGATTTAAGAGAGCTTGCAAGATATAATACACCTGGTGCCCCTATCAGCTGAGAACATTCTTCCTCCCTAAGACAGTATGTGTCAGCAAAGTACAGAATTATTTGTGCTACTGAGAGATTGCTGCTCGATGCATCCATTTAACACATAATGCACCACATGGGCATGCTCATAAATTCATTTTTCTTTAAAATGGGAAAAAAAAGCTCCAGAGCTGCACATCTATTCCATGTGACTTGACCAAAGACACACTTGGACTGCATAACTTTAGAATCCCATTTTGCTGTCTGACCTGTGCTAATAGGACTCTATTAAGTCAGTTGTCTTCTTGAAATCTTTTGACCTCTCCGTGATTAGTTACGAGATGATGTAAGTGGCGTTGAAGAAATGGGTTATAAGTCACAATCTGACATTATTCCTCACTAGGAAGCTTCTGCATCAGAAAATAGTTTAAATGAGGCAACTTCTCTCCTATAGCAGCATCTGAAAAGGCTTGGGCAAATTTCAGCTGAACTTAAACCTAGAGTTAGCACTGTTACTTCACAAACTGTAGATACATCCAATTTTAGTTTAGTTTAAAAGCTTCAAATTGAATCATGTAGCCAGAAATTTTTTTAATAAATAATTTTCTGCCAATTGCTTAAAAATGTTTGCTAACAATTTAAATTTGTGACTCCTCCTATAGAATTTTTAAATGTGGTGTGTTTCATTATTTCATTGTTTTAAATGTCAAGAAATCTAAAACTCAAACAGCTTCTGTGTTTCCTGGGATGAGTTGGGGAAGAAAATGACAAAAACTAAGCTCTCATTTGCTGATCAAAATGTAGCTTGCTCTGAAGCACTTTTTTCATATGTTTGTTTATTTTTTCCTAAAAGCAGTGATTTAGTATTGAACACAGAATATTTCTATTTGTTTTGGAGTGCAAGAATAAGAATCCAGTGGAATGATTTGTTGATTTACATTAAGACATTGCCACAAACTGTGAATTCAGTGCTTCCAGGGAGTCTGACTTCAAAGAAAAGATTTTCAGAACCATGGCATTAAAAAATTGCTAGCATGATCGTGGGGATTTGATAGAAATACTTTCCTCTTTCTTACTTCCAGCTAGGAAAACATGGCTAAGCATCATTCCAAGTCTTTGTGGAAACAGATGGTTTGTGATAGCAAAAGACTATTTCAGACTGAAATATGCTCACTTTTTTTTCTTTATCATTCTTATCATTTTTGCCAACTGTCCTTCATTATAGTAATTTGTGTGCATATTTTCTATGGAGTCTTCTTTCAAAAACATAACCCAGACCTTTAACATTTTCTATGCTTCTGTGCTGAATCAAATCAAGCCTGGGTCAGCAAAGGAAAGATGCTTGTATTTTCTGTGTGTGCATTTTGCCACCCTGTTCATATCATTTTAAAAATCCAGTTAAATCCACACAGGCTGGTTTCATTTGTGCATTTAACCTCTGCAAAGGTAAGATCAATAAAGATTATATCCAACTGTCACTGTGTTAGATCAAAATCTCAGGCCAAACATATGGTACAGAAAGGTTTGGGTATATAACCCTTGAATCTGGATTTGTGGCATAGAATTTCTGCTCTTACTTGGTAAAAGATGTGACTGTCAACAGTGCAATTTTCTCAGCTTATGTAGCTGTGAGTCTGGCATGGTGATATATCAGTACATATTATAAATAGAAAAAGACCAGGCTTTAGTGTGTACTCTTTCCAAATGTCCACCAGTAACAGTGAATAATTTAGTAATTAGACATGTCTTTATCCAATATAGAACAATTTCACTAATTCCTACTATCCTTGCAGGATAAATGGTGGCTGACAGAAGAAGCCTTTTTGTTGTTTGTTTTCTATGGGATACTATGGAATTGTAAAGTGCATTTCTAATGAGCTCTTTCACTAAAACCCTCAACTTCTGGAGATGAAGAACAATGTCAGGATGAGTGGCTAATCAATTTCTTATGGCAATTCCTATGAAAATAAAAATCTCCCTTGAGTTAGTTATAAAAATAATTTAAAAAATAAATCTGAAAAAGATGCTTTTAAATTTATTTAAATATCCTGCTTTCTTCTGCCTTCTTTACCAAAATCCAGCACTCTAGCTATAATGACAAAAACTAAGAGACAGATCAGGTAAAAACATGGAAGCAGAAGAAAGACAAAAAATATTTTTTGCTTAATGCTTTGGGGTTTTTTCTATGCTAGATTTTATCCTGGATTTCTGCTCTCTAGTAAGTTTCTTGAGTGGGGAGGAATTGGTGGGGAGATAAAGTACTAGAACTCAGTGAGGTACTCAGAAATATAGTATTTCAGAGGAACAAATGGAAAATTGTGATTTCCAAAAGGAGTAAAATTTCACATTCATTATATTTATGTGTCATAATAAATAGCAAAATCTTTCCATTACATTATGTATGGCTTTTCAGGCTGATTTTTATAACAATGGAAAGCTTCTTAGTTGAGGATGGTTAATCTGACTCACAGATTTTTTTATAGATCACAGGCAGGAGTTTTTTTTCATAATTCATGTTATTAATGTAGATTCCATCTTACACTGTGAACTTATACTAAGCTGAGTAACTATTTAGATAACCCTCAAAGGCAATATTTTCCTGCAGACATTTGACTATTGTGGAATGAATCATTAAAGCAATTTACTTTAGCAAAAAGAGAAAAATAAAGACTATTTTTGAAAAAGAAGAAGTTTTCATTCCCATGCTGTTTCAGAATTTATTTGCCTATTATGATTCCATAAGAACTTAACTGGTCCCATTCCATTCCTGATTAATCCAATAACTTCTTTGAAAGTTGGAAAGCTAATTGCAAAAGTGATTATTTATAATATCTGAGTGCTTTATTCAGGGGGCCCATTAAAAGCATAAACACTGGGGACAGAGAAAGGTTACCACTCTTTTAATGAAAAGAAACATATGGAAGTTTTATACAAATATCACTCCGAGACTTTTCCAGATTTTAAATAAAAACTTCTAATGAAAATCATGTTTTCCTTCAGAGTATCCAGTATGTCCTATTCTAACCAAACCTGATTATTTTACTCCCAATATAGCTATTCCACTTTACTTGGCAGTGTTGTCAAGATTTTCTTGTGGTATTCCCAAAATCAAATGTTTTCTTAAAACCATGTTGTTTAGTGAAGTAGTGACAATTTGAGCTTGTACTTACAAAAAAAATAAAAAAAAGGAGGGCCTCAAAACACACTACTTCATCTTCAAGTGATTTTTGTTTGGTTTGTGGTTTGGCCTTCTATTTTTAAAGAATGATACCACTGGTAAATCAATATGGTGACTGTCTGGGATCAGAATATTTTACATTTGCACTGTTACCTATCTGCTTTTAGATGAACATAGCACCTCTGAGGGCCAGCAGGGCAAGTGACATCCTACACCATCTGCTGTTCCCGTGGACAGACTGGATCATCCAGAAGTATTTTATTTATCACAGCCATGATTCATTTGTAAAATGATGAACTGTTTAAAAATGATGGGGTTTACTTTCATATGTTTCACTTTTTTCATGGTGTTTAGAAAACCAAACCCAAACAGCCCTTAGGTCCTCATGCCAATTGTTCACAAAGAGAGAGGCAACACTTTTGGTTAGTTTTTGTTGTTAAAATACAATATTTTGTTAAGACAGAAAAGCCTTGTTATTCAGTTTCAAACTATTTCAGTTTTAGTTTCACAAAAGATGATTTTGGATGGAAAGAGAAAATAAAGCAGAGGTTTGTTAAACCCTCCTTTCTTTCTGCATATTGGTCTTATGCATTAATGCACAATGACACTGAGGAGGGATGAGACCTCAGATTAATCCATCTGCAGCTGACAGATTTTGCACGTGTGCAGAGCCAAAAAGACAATTTGGAAATCTGAATATTTCATATCCTATGCCCTATGTGCACATTCAGTTCAGACTAACATTTGAAATCATCCTATGGGACAAGGTCATAAAGATTTAATTTCCAAAGTCTTGTTTTCATACAACTTAGAGTTTTGCAGCTTCTATGAAGCATTGTTTTCCTTTCTAATGTAGAATAAACTGTCGTGAACCAATATAATGAGAGGCAATTCCAATCTCCCATATAGACCCAATCCTTCCTATTTCCTACCCCCACTGGAATCAATCATATTTTGGGGTATTCAGTGACTCTAAGGTGTTCTTATAGTGAATTAATATTTTCCTAATAGATACAAACATGCTAGTGCAGCTTATTACATCTTTTCTTCAATTTAACTAGCACTCTAATTTTTGTATCACTTGCTGTTCTAACCCATGGCATTCCTTTCTTCTTTCTTTTGCTTCCCAGCCTTTGGACAATACCGAACCTGAGACATTGTATGAGCCAGTCATTATTTTATTTTGCAGCGCTGGGTCTCTGCCGTGTCAATAGACAGAAGTGGAGGGGGCATGTGACAACAGTGAGGGAACAGAAACTTCTGTGGATGGACTTGGGAGGACAAGGATGCTGCCTTAGGACAAAGGCAAGGACATCCTTGAAACTGTGAGGCAACCCCTCCTTTCAGCACATCTAAGTGTTTTATGCTACATCCCTCAGGCTACATCTGAGAAATAGCCAAGACTATGGCACGTAATGCCAGTATGATCTGAACAAGAATCCACATCTGGAATGTAGATGGCCTCCTGCAGAGTTAGGTAGCCCAAACATCTGTATCAGCATATATCCTGGAGCAAAACCAGACCCTTACATAGGGAACAGTGCAATGTCTTGACCTTGGAAACATTCATTATAGTTGGAGAGGGATTTTTTTAGACAGCGTGTTCTTACCAACCCTAATTTTTTAGTTGATGGGTAGGCCAGGGGATAGATTGTGTTTGATGTGGGGAAGAGGAAGCCATGGCAAAACTCTCCACTGAGCTTCTCCTGGGAGACCAGAAATGAATTGCATGTGAGCGATGTTAGTTACTCAATGAATAATTGGAAGGGCTTCAGATACAACAGTGATGAGAGCACTGTAAGAACCCATGGAGAGTGTAATCATGAAGGTAACAAAAGATGGGGGGTGCTCAGCTTGAGAGCAACATGCCAAGAACATGATATAAGATGTTAAACTGGCTAAAGTATCAACAGATCAAACTGAGCGAGGCTGAGACATAATGTCATCCTTCAAACTGCAGATTTGGGGCTGAATTTACACTTAACAGTTTGAGACTCTTCCCACTGAAGTCTGTGGCAAGCTGCCAGCTGACCTCAGTGGGAACAGACTTAGGCCAGAAGCTACTGCGCAAGTCGAATTCACAAAGTGCTGAATCGATGCATTAGAAATAAAATTCACAGTTTGAATGCCAGAGAAAAGGGAGAAGGGCAGGGAGAAACCCACAAATATCTAAACCAAAAGATAAAGAACAACGTACAATTCAGGATGGAGAGTCAGTGGCACCAGGTAGTTGCAGAAGACAAGGTAATAAAAGATGGACTAGAGAAAGAGGGTGAGACTGGCACCAACATCTACTTGTAGGAGAGAGTTCAGGTTCTCCAGCCAGAACAGTGGCATAGCAAAGGTGTTCTGGCTCCTGGCAGTGGCAGTGTGTGCTGGAGCAGCCCTGCAGAGGAGATTCAATGGAATACTGAAACCAATTCTACTTATTTCTGTTAGTGTGGGCATGATTGGAAATTAAAAATACGCTGATTTGGTAGGGAACTCTTTACTCTTGTGGAGACTGGGTAACCACAGTTATCAGATGCAAATTCTGAATAAAAGATCTGCCTACCTGAAAGGAAGGATAGAGCAATGCAGGTTTTAAAGCGACTATAATAATGAAGAAAACAGTAGTATAAAAACAAAGGAATAAATCAATTTTTTTAAAGAAGAAAAAATGATAATGTAAAATAGAGCCCCTGCACTGATGTCAGCTGGTGCTGTGACCTGCACTTGGGGGAAGTCAGCAATGATAGAAACAACCTCAATGCTCCGACCAAACAACAAATGACACGTAATGTGATTTGGTTGAACAGTTTAAATTAAAATGTCACATTACCGACAACCTATGCTTCTCTGAGTGAATGCATTAGGAAATTGTCACAATGGATCTGCCTTGGAACATGGCACAACAAATGGAAATCACCTCAGATGGAAATCACCAAGGACACTGCCATTGTTGTCGCTAATTCCAGGCATTAGCTTCTTGACTTTGATGTGTGCTCGAGCTCTTCAGCCTATTAGCTTCCATTTCCTACAAGTGCCCAAGCATTCCTAACAGCAGCTTTTCATGGAAATCTCCCTGGTATGTGCAATCACTAGAGCATGGATCCCCCCTCACTGGAGCATGTAATGGGGGTGCTGGAGCTCGTGGTGATCCACGCTGTCCCTGCTGGGACACCAGGATGGCACAAGGTTCCCAGCTCTGGCAGCATGACTGTGACAGCTCCATTTACCCCACTGTGGGGCCAGAGTCTTTGGTCTGGGTCTCCTCTTTCATCAGAGTGGGCTAGCACAGAATTTTCCCTACATAGAAACCACATGTTCCTGCTCAGCTGTATTTTTATCAGCAACAAAAATGCTAGTTGTTTGTGTTGTTACTTTGTTTTAGAAGAAAGTTTGTCAGCATTTTTGGTACAGAAGATTGAAAAAATATGATGACTTCCAAATGAAAGCAATTAGTTCATAAAGAATGCTTAATTTCTAAGGTATACGCTTACATAAGATATGCACATCAACCTAAGGTAGGACATACACATTGACTTCGCTTTTGTTAACATATATATCTGAAATCAAATGCCTCAGTGACTTGAAAAATAAAAGGTTTTCTTTGAAACCAATGTTTTTATGTTTTTAATGCTTAATTCTCAATGCAAGCTCTTTTTTCATTACTTAGAACAGCACAAATCTGTAGTATGCTTGAATTAGAAAAATATTTTCAATTATTTTTCTATTTGAATCTAGATGTGACAAGCAATAGCAGAATTTTCATTAATAGAGTTTGTTCTATGGAGGTGAACTGAACTCTACAGGCTTCAAAGGTGTGACTATTTGGTTTCAATGGACTGAATGGTCTTTTTGCCCTTTATCAGTTTTTGTGGGCAAATAGGGGGAAAAAACAACAACAAAAGCATTATTGGCTCTTCTACGTTGTGAACGAGTTAATATCAGTTGAAACTGAGGCACATTTCTACAGTTATTGGAATATGAAATCTGTCTTTATAAATCTGAATACAGAAGTATGATGGACATCTATAAGAACAACAGACAACAAGATGAAGGATCAGAGGCTTAACCAATTGCTCCCTGATGTCAAACTGAGAACCAGCAGAAATAATCATTTTGGCATCAGATAGGAAAAGTCAAAGGTCAGGATTTAATGCCATCACACAAGGATTCTTCAAATAAGCCAAGCAGGTGCTTACTAAAGCATGATTATTTGTTGTGTTTAGTGATTCAGAGAAAAGCTCGGTGTGAATGGGAATGCAAGGTCTCTGTGTAAAAATAGGGAAAACTGTCTTATCTGGAAAATCTTTCCCACAATAATGTTTTACTTGAACAATTCCACAGAAAGTAGGCTTCTCCTCTTTCCTAATTTTCTTCTCCTCAGCTAATAAGATTTGCATTTAAAGGATTTTCCCTTTTACAATGAAATACAAACCAGTGTCCTACTTCTCCAAAAGCTGGATGTGCTGTTGAACAGGAAGCGCAAAATTGCTCAAGTTCCAGCTTGTCAGATCAGAAAAAATGTCTTAGTTTTTGTTCCAGCACAGAACACCAAATGTGACTCCAATTGCCAAGGATGTTCTGCTGCAGAACACCAGCAAAACTTGGCTGCGCTCATATCCCCCAACACAAGAAGGTGTCTATTTGTGCAGTCCTGCTTCTTATCAGTCAACACATCAGTGCCAAGTTGAATGGAATCTTGGATGAAGTTCCTGGATGTACAGATCTGTGCTTTGGATGCTGGTTTCCACAGAACCCCAGAATCTCTGTTGTTAACTTGACAATATGAACAAATAGTCACCTTTGTAAGTCCTCTAAGAATCCACATTCTCTTGATAGTTGAAATGTGAGCTTGCTACATCTGCTTAATTAAAAAAAACTGCTATCACACGTTCCTCAACTGCTCCTAATGTATTTGTCTGTCAGAACTACTGGGAGAAATAGAACAGAAGGGAGGAAAAGAACAGTTCATGCAGTAAAATTTACCTGTGTCTGATATCAGTCCTCCTTCTGGCTTTTGAATAAAAATAAAACAGTCCTAAAGACATGCCATTGCTTGAGGTTTAGGGCTAATGAGACAGCAGATCTTGCTTGGGTTAATAATGGTTGGAGTATTGAGCATCAAATCTGAAACTGAAACACTGTTGTTCAGTGATGAAACTTTGCATATGAATTACTTATGCAGTTATCCCTCATTCCACAGGGTGCTTAGGAGAGAGGGGTGGGATTAGGGTAACCTCAGACTGCTTCTACAGGATGGGATAAGGTCAGAGTAAAAAGCTTTGCTCAAGCTGTTGATTGTATCTTCAGAGTTCACTTGATTCCCTTCCCCAGCCTTACAACACAAATTAATGTCTATAGGTATATGCAAACTGTAATCAGCTGGAGGCTTCAAAGGTTGAATTGTTTGCCAAATCTTGGGGAATGCCTCAAGTTCATTGCTCCTTCAAACTCTAATGCCATCAGAGACAATAAAACAAATTCTCTGTTCATGTAATAGGAGCAAAACACGTGCTTGGGAGAGCTCAACATGGAGTGCATTGAAAGCCAAGAGATTAAGAAGGGAGAAAGCAAGACTATAGAGATAGCAATTGGAAAGATAAACAGAGAGTGAAACTGCTACAGGTAGCATTGACCTTGCCATCAACCTTGTCCTCAAACTTGGTACCAATTGCAATTAGGGATATAAACTTTCAAAACCTTGAGAAGACCTCCTTTCTGACTTCTTAGATGCCCATGAGGTGTCCATGTGAAGCCCATCCTTGAGTATATTCAAGTTTTCCATTCCTATATTTTAAAAAAAAGAAACTGCCCTTATTTTTGCTTTATCTTTTCCCCCCCACACAAACACCTTACAGTATATTTAGCACGTGCTGAGAACCAAGGGATGAATCTCCAGAAGGACTTGAACACCTGCTGCTTCTGTTGACACTGGCTGGAGGGTTTAAATGTTCTGCTAATGAAGTTCCTAATGGTTTCTAAAATTATCAGATAAAGTAACTGTTTCCCGTTTGAAGTAAGCAAGGAAGTTTCCTGATCCCTTTTCATGGCTCACTGTGTTGTCTATTTAAGACACCCAAGTTGGAGCTGCTGGATTCCATTGCATGAAATGAGTCATTGGGGTGAGGTATATAATAGCAGAGGAACTGTTTTAACAGAATAGATCAAAAATCCATCTTATCCAGCATCTTGTCTCAATTCAGAATACTTCAGAAGAAGGTGTTAAATCCACTTAGTGCATGTGATATTATACAACAGGGAATATTTCTTCCTTACCCCATCTGGTGATCAATTTATACCCTGAGGCTTATGGATTGAATTCAGATTGGAACTATTCAATACTTTCATTTTCAAGATCCAGAAAGTGGATATTTCTAAATGCTGCTACATCTGACTGCCAGACACAGCAAGTCTGTAGTTTCAAGCAAATATTCCATAGCATTTTGTTAAAAAAAAAAACCCAAAAAAAAAAAAGAAAATAGTAATCAAACCCAAAATACAAACAGGCAAATAATAAAAACAAAAGATACTATCAAAAAATCCAGCCTCAGAGCAGAAATAAGATAATGGAGGAAAATAACCTAATAACTTTTAAATCTAAATTTTTACTAGTTTCTTCAATTATATTTGGAAAAAAACCCCCCAAAACCTGCAACTACTATAAAATATGCTTTTGTTGGAGTAATTCCGTGATTAACTTCCAATCATTTCAAGCTGAAGCTATGAATCATGTTCTTTTAGCTAATGTTGTGACACTGTGAAATTATGCATGTTTCCACTACTTGAAAGAAGAATAGAGGTTAAATGTCAATGAAGTTGTTCTGCCTATTGGGTGGAATCAGGACATTGAAGGTTTGGGGTTTTTTTCTCATGATTCTAGGGCCAAAAATTCAGCAATCTGTTGTAGTTGAGAGTGCAGCCTGCTCTAAGCTCTTCCTTCCTTTGCCCTTTGTCACTAAGAGTTTCAAAGGAGCAGAAGGATGATTGTGATGGTTTCATTTAATTCAGCACGTGGTTCCCAGGTCCCAGCATCACTTCTGAAGACTGCTCATTAGTTTGTCCAAAAGGATGTGTTCCCAAACTGCACTTTAGTCTTCGTTTTTACAAGTTACTGCAAATGCTTGTCCCAAGAGTGGGCTCTAAAACAGTGTCCCAACCCACAGGAAATTCTGACATTTTTGACGCTTGTTTTCCTTTGGAATTGTTACATCAGTATATCAAGCAGTTTGAAAATTTATGTCAAACAAACTGCTGAAATATTTCTGTCCTGACCTTATTAAAGTGTTTTAAGGTAGATTGTATTTTAAAAGTTATTTAGCCAGATAAAGCAAGCGTTCTGATGTGATCCTCAAAAAAAAAAATTGTTGATAAAAATGTCATGTTCCTATGAAATTTTCAAGCTCATCTAATCAATGTTTTTGCTGGAAAACTGTTCCTTCAGGAAAACAATAATGCTTACCTCTTCTGTAGCTGATCACTGTAGTGTTGGACTGTCAAACTATGGTGAAAAAGAGTAAATTTATATTGCTCTCATCATGGATGTTGTTATTAAAACACAGATCACTTGAAACTTGACTTATCAATCACAAATCTTAATAGTCACTTCAAGTAATATAAGCAGGACTTGATTGTTTTCTTAACTGTTTCATAAAGTAGCAATATGTTGCTGATATCCAGTGCAATTTGCAACTAAAAAAGTATTCTGCATTTATCTGGGCTGTTGAGATGTTAGTCCAAATTCCACTAAAAAAGAAACTATGCCATAAAATAAAGGCTTTCAGCTAGTTGCAAAAAGTGATTCTCATGATTTTTCTTCAAGTAACATGAAAAATTACTTATTTTTAAGACCTCTATTCTGTATGGTGTAATACATTTGCCTCATCCCATTACAACTGCCATAAAATCACTAGAAATTGGGAAAGTACGAAAAGATGAGATGTTCTCAAGCCCTAGAGTTAGGTTTTAATCAACATGTAAAAAGTATATGTGGTTCCACTGTGATGAAAAAAAGAATGACACAAATGGGAGAGCTCTGCCCTCCAGAACCAAGTACCATGAAGGTGGGTGTTAAAGGAGGCAGAATATTCAGGAACAGTCAGCACAGGGCTAACACAACTTCTGCAGAAAGCAAAACAAGCAGGTTTGACGATAATCTCTTGTGTCCTGTCTAAACAGCAAAGTGTCAAAGCTGAAAACCCTGGTCTGCGTGTCTCCGTATTTCCCCAGCTCAAAGTTTATCTCTGCATCCTAGCAGAGCAAACCTTCTAAAATTGCAGTGCAGTTTCCTGAAGGGGAATAAGGTACAGATGATGTGTTACATTCTGGAGTGTTCCCACGTGGGGTTAGATGATACCCTCATGGCACCCACTGCTGCCATGTGCGCTCGGTGTCATCTGGAAAACACAGACTGCTTGCCAGCAGAATTCCTGGTCAGTCAAGCCTGGGCAAAACTGCACATCACAGAGAGGGCACATGCTCTGATTTATGTCTGAGATACTCTCATACTCCATTACTCACACACTTTTATAGCAAAACACTGCATGAGCACATGTGCTGGAGGACGGAACTCATTTACTGCACAGTCCAAAGGGGAAGCATCAGGTTTTCTGGGCTGATATTTAGTACTTGATGTAAAATCTTGTGTCAAAGCCAAGGAGCTGGAATGATTGTCAACTGGTGTCATTTTTGCTCCAGCTTTCAGGCCCTTTCTGTAATTAGATATATTTCATGCAGGATACACTTGATACTCCAAACATGTCACCTCTGCTAAATTAAATACAATCCAGGAGATAAGGCAGAGAGCCTGGGTGTTTTGGCCAGCCTTGAAATCAAATGTTTAGCTAAAAGTCTTCCTATTTTTAATTTTTTTTTTCATTTGGGAAAGTTGAAAGTCAAACAGCTGACACATTCCTGGGGACTGCTGAGTCAGTTGGAATGTTGCTGAATTATGTTCTTGAGTCTAGTGAATTAGAAGATGTGGATTAATGGCACCCTAAGAACTTCAAAGACTGATTTACAACTAATAGTTTATGGCTGTATCTGCTGATTCAGCTTAAAGAAAGTTTCCTGGTTTGAAACTCAGAGTAAGATATTTAAATATGCATTTTAAATTAATTCAATTAACAGTCTGTTGCTTCCCAGTGACTTTAAACTTGCAAGGTGAGACCTTTAAATTATAAAACTAAAGGGAGATCAGATCTAATCCCTTTGCTGTCCCAGTGTCTAAAGTTGTCCTTTAAGTTTGTACCAGTTTAAATTCGAATGCACAAACCTGCAACTTAAATATTTTTAATAATATTCTTCCTGTAGTATACATTTAAATGATATATCTGTACTCTACCATAGAGTGCATAAAAAAAAATTTAAAAGTAAGCTCAATGATTTCTGGAGAAGATGTTTGATGCTTAACATGAGTTATTGACTCTTATAAGATCTGTACTCATTTGCTTTCCAAAACTTCTCTGGACCCAGCAAAGCTTTAGGTATTCTAACTGAACTAGCAGTTTTTCAGCAGAAATAAGCATGGAACAGAGGCAGAGAAAAACTGAGATTTAATTTACCATAAATCCAACTGTGAATCAAAGACAAAAGCAGAGCTAATCAAGTATTGGAGACAAAAGCCATGAAATAAGGAGAGTTTACACCACTTCAAAATCTGACCCTTAATCTGCTTCATTAAATAGTGCACAGGTTGCACCATTGGTCCCACATTACAATCACATTTTTCTTCCTATCTAATTTGTTAATATGACTAATTCCTAGTGCTTCTATTACTGATATTAACTATTTATTAAACATAAATAGATCTTAAGTGAACTCCAGGAAGGGGCTGCTGAAAATCAATTTTAGTGTAATGAAGTGGTATTTTCTTGCTTGCATGCTTTCCTGAGTTATTTCACTTCATCAAATAGTTTGACTGCATCTTTCTATCTATCTATCTATCATCTATCTATCTATCTGTCTGTCTATCTATCTATCTATCTATCTATCTATCTATCTATCTATCTATCATCTATCTAATCTATCTACCTGTCTGTCTGTCTTTCTATTTAATCTGAATAAGAGGCCATTACATGATGCTTAGTCTTTTTATTTCTGACATAAACAAGAAGGAAAGAAGAGGAAGGAAAAGAGAGAAAGCACCACAACATTACAGTGGTCATTCAGGCTCCCTACTAGATTACTTAGAAGTAAATATACAAACTAAGCCTGCTTTATGCTTTAAATACCCATGAAAAATATCACAACTGCCACAATAGTCATAAAATGGGGAAAGACAATGGAAAAGGTGAGAGAGAACTGCAGAGAAAGACTGAGACTGAGTTCTTACTTTTTAATAAGCCTCACAAATCACTTAATATCCTTTAAACAATGGTCACACCTTGGGCTCCCATCGAGTCCCCTCCCCGGTGATATTGGCAGTGCGACACCTCTTATCCCTTTATTAACCTCACATTTTATGATCTGTTAGTCAGGGAAGCACAATTCCTTCACAGGCCATAACCACACCACCTGCCCAGGCATCTGAGCACTGAGTGCAGGACAGGACATGAGCTGCCTGCCGTGGGGATCCCAGCACCCTGGAGCAGCCAGCAGAGCAGGAACAGCCTCAGCTGCTCAAGTGGAGCACACTTGTGCTCAGCTGGCACGGGCTGGGCACAAGAGTGAGCAGCTCCCAGCTTCAAACAGTTGCAAATTATCTAAAGGGAATAGGGGTGTGAATTTGTTATGTGATCATGTAGTGGAAGAGCCTCTCATGATACAAATGTGCAAACCACAGGGTCAGGGTGGTGAACACTAAGCTCAAATCCCTGTTTCATGGAGCAGTACTGTAGCTTTTGGCTCAGTAAAAATAAACTGTGAAAGTTCAAATGAGTCTTCTTACTTAAAGCTCAGGTGAGATAGCTTTGATATCCTGCATATTCTAGCCACCAACCAGTTTTATAAAGGAATATGTTCTAGCTTTGAACCCGTCTGTCCCACCTGTTCTTTCTCAGATACTTCCGAAACTCCAGCTATTGCTGAGAGATGTGGAATGAATATTCTTGCTAGAAGACAAGTTATAGGAAATACCTTCTTGGCAGCCATACACTGGAAAGAACCTATCTGCTGTCCTTCTTAATTTTTTTTTTTTCATTAATATGTGTCCTCTGAAATAACATCATGGTTCTCTTACACAGGATAATTTTAATTAATGTTGTGAATGCGAGGCACACTTCTGTCCATATTCCTTTTTTTTAGACACAAGTATTGATGAAAGGACAGAGAATGGGGGCAGAAAAGCTGAACAAGCTCCACCACTGGTGCTTGTGTTGTGCAAAATGCAAGCCCCCTGCTCCAGCCATGGTTTATAATGGCATAACTGGTAAGACAAGCCTGTGTTAATGTTTGAAGCAGGAAGAAGCTGGACTCTGCTCTGGGTGTCCCTGAAGTCAGAGTCTGGGGGCAGGGGTTGGTGCTTCCTGCTGGCAGTGCAGCCTGCAGCAGGAACAGCAGCCTGAAGGCAGAGGAGTGACCTTGTGTCACCCTTCCTCTGGAATGAGAGGCAGCCTGGCACTGACCTGGCAATCTGAGAGCTTGTTTGCTCCACGCAACTGTCCCAGCAATTCTGCTCATGAGCTGCTGTGTGCTTCCTGCTCTCAGCATGGATCCTTCCTTACCTGTCCCTATTCTGCCCAGAAAGCCCAATGCCAAATTGTGTAATGCAGAAATTTCAAAGCCATTATTTCCTGTGGATGAAACCAGGACAATTTTTAATAGGATCATGGTTAAGTTGATGTTATTTCCTGGTTTAGAAGTTACAGACATATGAAGAAGAGAAAGGTTTTCCAGCAGTGATGTTTTGAATGGTTTTCAGTGGAAACACTACTGCCCTGTAACCAACAAAAGAGTTAATTTAGTTTCTGTCTTTTTGAGAATCCCTTACCTGACTTCAATTACTAAAACACTCTGAAGGAAATCCTGGTCTTTCCTAAAGCTGTTAGTAGCCCTCCCCTGGACTCCTCCAGGGCCTCCTGTGCCTCACATTCTTATTTTGCCCTCCAAGCTTTGTAGCTGAGAAATTCATAACTGAATTGCTCATCTCAGCCCAGAGGGCATGGCTGTTGACCCCACTTTTGCACAGCTGGTGTGGAATACGAGGACATTTCAGGAAATTTCATCTGCCAGGAGGTGCTTTCTGCCACACTATCTATCACCTTAACAACTGCAGGGGAGTGAGTACATAATGTGCTTGACATTAGCACCTGTTTTTATAACACTCCAGTTAAATACCAGAGGCCAAGACTACTGGGTTTTATTCAAAATACTGCTTTACCCTCAAACCAGGTTGTTTCCTGGATGCTGGAGAAGGAAATGCATTCCAAAAGAGAGTCAGCCTCTTTAGTCTACTGGTGTGATTGCTTGTGAAAAACTACTGATTGCACATTGAAGTTGAAATTAGTCGTGTTTAAATGTCACTGATTGGAATACCTGAGTCTGTATATCTAAGTGAAGGAAAGATTGACAAAATATTCTAATCAGGAAAGCAGAGCATTACATTAACTTACTTAATATTCTAATGTACTTTATGAATTATACAAAGAATAATTAATTCAACTCTAAACCAAATCAGTAGTGACAGACAGTGGATTTTTTTAGTTCTTACTTTACTGTCTACTTAAAAGTCTGTGTGACAATGGTAAAATCCTTGTTCAGTTCTTCACATTAAAATATCCAAACCAGCTAATTACTCAATTGAAAAAACAAACTATCCCATTTGCACCAAGCAGTTTAGGCAGCATCCTCCTCTCAGAGCAGTCAAGCAAGGACAGCTCTTTACTGGCTCCTGGACCTATAACCAGAAAGAGGAGTGATGATCATGTGGTTCTACTGTTCACTTACAAATTGCCCTGCAAAGTCCACCATGTCCAACCCAAGCACAAGTTTTTCTTGTCATACCTATATTTAATGTTCTGGTAACTTTACCACAGTCCTAGGGAAATTTTTCCAGTGACAAATTACCTTGGTGTTTGTACTGTATCTTAGTGTCTGGTCTTTGTATTATGGCATTCATGTACTTGTCTTATAAACAGAATACCTTAATTTAAAGCTCTGATTGCACTAATAATTATGGATCATAGTAACACATAGGTTTTTCAGTTATTAAGTTTGATAGGCCTTGCATTCCTAATGCTGTTTCAGTATCAAATTGCAATGAAAGAACCTTCACCTCTCCATAACTGTCTTGTAAGCAAAAGTTTGATAAATCTATGCTAGTGAGATTGTTTATGTGCTATGTTCTTCCCAGCATTAAATAACAGAAATATAGCAAAGTCACCTTACTGCCCATATTTTCATTTCTTTTTAAAATGTTAGCCTTACATTATCTTTTGTATATGTAACATTTATGCAATATAGAGCAGAAAAAATTAGATAGAAATCTAATTTATTCCTTGCTAAAACGTGTGGCATGAGGGATAGGGCACTCACCCTAGGATTTTTAAGAATAGTCAAACTGCACCTTGTCCCCACTGACAAATATCTCTGAATTCATTGTATACTTGTCTACATAGCCTGTCGTGCTTGATTTCTTAGATTTTCCTTATTTTTCAAGTCAAATGCAATACTAGGAAGCTACCATACCTGTACAGGTGAAAAGAAATATGTAATTTTGGTGTCATAGATTAATAAAACTGATATGAGATGACCCTCTTCTTTGTCTGGCCAGGTTCACCCAGTCTTGTGATTAAAATATCACAGAGAATTAAACTGTCAAGGAGTTCAGCAGAAAGGATATGATTTGTTGCCTCTTCATTACTTCACATAATTCTTAAGGTGACTATTGGCTTAAATACAGGTGTTTGTGGTTATCAGTCACCTTGGAAAATAAACCTCCAGGCCAGTTTTCACTGGTTTGTTGATGGGGTGAGCACATCTGCCTGCAGCCACCAGTTAGCAAGCACATGTAATTCAGAAGAAACAGTTGCTATTGTCTATGTTGGAGCATTAAAATTACAAGCTCTGTTAGAAAGGTTTATGGGCAGAGGAGAGAGGTTCAGCAAATTATTTCCCAGAGAAAACACTTTAATGACATTTTTAATATTTCTGGGTTTTTTTGGAAGGTATATAGTTCTTTATTTTGTGTCTCAGAGGTCTGTAATCTACCCCAGAAAGTTTAACAATACCCAATATGGAAAAATATTGGAGAGAATAGCAGGCTGGTACCTGAGGCAGGGAAACTTGATTTCTGCTTCTGGAGCAGGACTACTTCTAAGTCAGAGAGCAGGGATCAAAGTTCTGGTCTCCCCTTTGCCCAATGACTGTCGAATTACTCTTGTTCACTGGGTCATGAGTCTTTTCTAAGGAGTGGAACAAAGTCAATATTTTCACCTGAAACACAGTTTCATGGTTCTTATCTGGACGAGTGAGAGGTGTGGATTTGAAATTAATATTTTTTCAGAGAAGATGAGCTTTGAACACATGTTTTTTAATTCCTCCCTAAATTATTTGGACAGGAAGATAATGTATAGAAGAGATTACATTGTGCTTTAAGAAACTGGCAACTTGGGTGTCCATCCCCAGGAGACAAATCCAAACTCTGAACTCTGACTGAACATTAAAATGAACTTCATCATGAACATAGAATATGAGCCTCCTTAGGAGGTTCTGGTGGTCTCTTTCTAAATAACTCCCGCTGTCTGTTTTGGTTGGTGATAGGTGGAGAGCTCAGGTGGCTTTTGCACTTACCTTGTGTACACAGAACTCAAATATCTAACCAAAGTCTTGGTTAGACTTTGGCACAGACTGCATCATGGGCACACGCTTGGAAGTTAAGCATTGAACCAATAAATGCAGTGATCCAAAGTTAAGCATTGTATCAGCACATGTAGAATCACTAAGTTCCTTTGCAGGTTCAGATTTTAACTTAATTTCTCAATTTTAACATTGGTTTCTGAAAACTGGTCACCTAGAGCTCATCAGATTATCAGTGGAGACAGACAGGCATCTCCAGGGGACAATAGCTGTGCTATGTTGGAATCACTTCCTTAAGGAAATTCTTCCTGTTTAAACGAGGCTCCTTTCTGTTTATCTCCTTTTGGTTGTTTCCATTATTATTATTCTTGTTGTTGTCATTGTTTTTCTATTTTTTAAGATTACCACTGAAAGGAAAAATCTATTTCTGTTGACTAGAGCAGCATAAGTGATCACTTTAGACTAAATGCCTCATTTTTGGTAGGTGGGACCAGTTAACTGAATTCTTCATTACTTACTTTCCCATCTGTAAAATCAACATTGTTCTCTGCCTCACCAGGAGGCTGTAGAGCTAAATAAGTAGAAGACTGAGAAATGTTTGAAAATTGAGGTTGTGTATGATCTACAAACACAGAAGTCAGCGGGAGTTTTGCTACTGACTTCATTTGTGCCAGGATTTACCCTGAATAATTAAACTTTTATTTGAAGGAAGCTTTTTTTTTTTTTTTTAATGTTCTAGTATACATGCAACAGGTAAAAAAGTCAGCATTTGATGTCTTTCAGAAAAGCAGGCTTTCTTATTATGAACTGCCTACTAAAGACAATAATAGAACTCTGAATAACAAAGAAGGCTTAAATAACCGCTTGACCATGTTGTCTGTATGTTTTCTAAGTATTTTCTAAGTATGATCACTTTTGCAGATGCTGGCTGTGTGGTTCTCACATGGGGACTTCAGCTATTTAGAGATGTATGGATGTATACAGCATATTGTTTCCGTAAATGTCAGCTACTACGCCACTTTCTCCACACAACTGGAGAAAAAAATGTTTCACCATTATCAGGAGTGTGATAAATTCACAGAAGAGTTTTGGTCTTGATAATCTCAAAACAATAACAGCCTTAAAACCATTCTTATATTTCCTTAAGCAGTAAACATGCAGAGAGCATACATGGTTGTGTTCTGCCTAATATCAGCAGATGCTGGAGCAGTTCCAGCTCCTGCACCCGGCTGCGTGCTCCGACGCATTCCAGCTCCATGGGAGAACACCCATTTTTCTCCCCTGCCTTATGCCTAGGCAGAGGAATGGGCCAGAAAGCCCTTGTTTCATGCTAAAAAGTTGTTTGGCCAACGGCATATGGACCCAGACTTTTGTGTCAGAGGTTGTTTTTTTTTGTAAAAAAAGTCAGGTTTTTGCAGACAGGCCAAATTGGGTACTGTTGACTGATGACAACTGATGACTTCTCAAGAAGTTTCCTGTCAGCCTTTCTCTGAAGTTTCTGGAGAACTTGAAAACAAATAAGTATTTAAAAAACCAAGGCATATGAAAGTGCCTCCTTATGTAGGTTTAGGTATGCATTCAGTGTGTAAAACCAGACCCTGCTGAGCTGTAGGAATACCCTATCCAGTAGCTCTTTCCATGGCCATGATAGTGTTTGTTCTCTGCACTTGAAGGATGACATCTTACCAAGAATATGTGTGGTACACCCAAAGTCTTGCAAGGCAACTATAGGTACTCTAAATATTAATGATGCATTTTAGCAGGCAATTGAAATTTTCTGGTGAAATAATATAATAAAGTACCTTATGAAATGATCAAAAAAGCAAAATGTTCCTTTTATCTTGAAACATTTCCCACAAGACCTTGTGAGATAGTTAGATTTTGCTTTCACAAAGAGGAAAGGAAAATAAACATTTATATTTTTCCAAATATAGAGAAATTACTTCTCTCCCTACAAAACTCAGCAGAACTCAAGGAATTTAAAAGGCAAACTCCCCTTCTTCTGGAGTTCTAGAAAAAAATATAATTCCCAGCTGACTACAGTTTGTCAGCTCTGACCTCCAAGCTTTTGAATGTTGCATGTTTTGAAGCCCTCACCATCCACAAGAGAAAGCCTGGCAGAGGGAGAAGTATGGGTTGCTAAGGAGTTCTGTGGCAAAAAAAAAGATCACATGCTATTTGTGAGTGAGAGGGTAACCCCTAAATCACACACTGAGTGGGACCAAATTTCAGCTACTTATGGGTCAGTAGAGCAGAATAACACTGGCAGCTTTAGAGAAATCTTTGGTGCTTGAGTGGATGTGAAGTGGAAATAGCACTAATTTGAGGATGGAAAAGCTTTTATCTTTAACCTCTTGTTTACTGTTGCGGTAAGTCCAAATCTTATCCAAGCTGAAAGATGACCTTGATGTATAACATGTGTGGTTATTGGAGGATGATGGTCAGTATCACCATGATAGAAACCCCTACACATGACTCAGTGAAGTATTAAACCTGTCTGAGCTGTTTAAGCTGAGCCCATTTGCCTGGAGTACCCAGAAGTTGTTTGTTCAGCAGTAAATTAGGTAAATATTTCTGGAATTGCCTCTGTCTGTCATGTGAAAGCCTCTAATCCCCTGCACCCTTCTTTTGCAGAACATTCCCCTTTTTCCAGACATACTAAATGTCTGCAACGTAGAACTGGGGAACATTCCCAGAGTTGTGTGTGAGCCTTAGATACATCTCCACTCCTCTTTATACAATGCAGGAATATATTCTGAAGTGCCATGGGTTGTGATGTTTTGTAAACCGAAAAATTCTTCTTTAATGTGGTAAGGCTAACCTAGTTGAATTTTTATGCTGATATCTATCAATGACATGAGTCTAGACTGTCTGGTAGCCATCCATTATGGATACATGTTGGTAATAATAAAAAATGATCTGTGTGTTTGGCCCAGGAATGAATGCACATATGGAGTCTGTGGGCTTAAACTTCAGTCTTATGTATTCTGAAAAGAAAGAACAATTCAAATATTCATGAAGATTCTCTAAGCTTCCCAATTTTGTTGTGGGAGAGAATAATTTTTGTTACGATAAAAAAACCAAACAGAAATATTGGATGTGAAAAACTACTTTAAATGGTATTTTATTTCTTTCATGTCATATTCCTAGAGAGTTGTTTATACTAAGGCAGCTCCCTTCTTTCTGTAGCCCTGTAATGTTTTTAGACTTTCAACCAGGTTTAAATAGTAGCCACTATTCTCTCCTAGTAATTGAAAAGAAATGGAGTCACAATACATAGATCAGGGCAAAAGAATTGTGCAATAACTCAACAAAGAGGAGTACGATCCTCTCTTTACTTAGTGGAAAGCTGATATAAAAGCTGTCTGGTTCACATCAAAATGTCGTCCACAAAACTGATTCATTCCACTTTCTAAATTAAACAAAACTAAAGGGTTTGGGATTTTTTTTTTTTCCTTTTTACTATGTTCAAGCTACTCACATAGAATGCTTTACAATGGTGATCAAATCTGATGCCCAGAAAAAGCTGTGGGAATTGAGGCCCATGAAATCTTGTTTCAACTGCTTTTATATTTGCTGTCGGAGATGGATATCATTCTCAAAAGGAGAAGGGCGTTACTTTGGCTCCTAGTGTATTGCTGATCCCTCCCTTGTGTACTTGCCTCAGGAGAAGCAGGAATAATTGTACAGCTTAGCTCTCAACCAGTGATCAGTAAAACCATTTATTGGTTTTACTCTATAGTCAGTTACAGAGCAGTTTGGGAGCCTGTTAAAGTAGGACTTTCCCAAACTGGAAAAAAAAGGAGCATTTATCTGTCCCAAGACCCTTATTATTGTGCTTTTTAATAATTAAATTGGTTGTTGGAGCTTTCATTCACTATCCTCTAGCACTTTGCTTGGACTCCAGATGGTGGAAGTAAAGGTAATAATTCAACATTCAAGGAAGGAATGAGGCATTTGGCTGGTAACAGATCTATCTGCTATGGACAGCTCAGGTGTTCACCAGCAACTTGCAGCCAGTGCTTGAAATTAGGGAAGAGAGCAAATACCTAAAAGCAGGAGATGCAAGAGCTCTTTGTATTACTTAGGGCTTGTGACTCATGCTGAGTACTTTTTTCTCTAAAAGTAGGCCACTGAAACCATGAGGTCTGTTACTGCAGCGTAGTATTACCTCCTGTGAAGAAGAATCTGACTAATGTTTGAATTTTTGATGACAATAAAAAGAAATTATCCAAGTCCTCTGATCATTCTATTTCAAAGCCCTATATTCTATAAAGAGGATTAGAAATGTTTTTTATCTTCAATTAAATATTTTAGTGTGTTTATTTTTGCTTACAGGGATGTTCCTCTTCTACACTGGCTGCATGTAACTTTTGCTTAGTTTTTTTATTTTGAGTTGACATGGGATACCTTTTCTAATTCTCATCAAAGAGCTGTAGAACTGTTTTAAAAGTAATTTTCTAACAGTATACTATGGAAATAGCTGTGGTTGCACAACCTGAGTCTATCACACATGCTCTGCTGAGAGAAACTCCAAAGGAAGGTTGTGTTAAAGAAATGCAATAGTTAAGCTATTTATGAGAAGATGGACTTTTCTAGCAAACTCCCTGAGAGCTGTGTCTTGGAACTTGGGAATGTTTACATTTAAAGAAAGTGCTGTGGTCACTGTCAACAAAGCTTGGAGCAATAGTCACTGTGTGAACCAGCACAAAGGAAGCAGCCAGATAACCCTGAAACTCACTGCCTACCCCAGATGGGTGGTCTTGTAGATTGTCACTTGGTTTGCCCTTTCTGTTTACATCACTTAGTTATTTTTTCCATTAGAGAAGACCTTCAGATGCAGGGCTGATGGGTGTGTTTTCTTAGTTTGGTGCACATTCATCATGTTCTAAATATTGATTCTGCAGCTAGGGTCCTGTGTCACTGAAATGCTGGTAACTCACAGAATCAATAAAAGATATTTTTGTTACTAGGCTGAGAGGATTTGGATGTCTTTGACAAGCCTTCAGTTTTCACTGCTGTGGCCATCACTATGTGAGACAAATTTTCATGTGAAGGACCTAGTTTTTAAGATACTGGCAGACTCAGAGGGAATGTCCTATGCACAAAGTTGAGGGAAAAACCCTTTTTTTGCCCCTTAATCTGAAACCTCTTTCATCTGTTTCATGCTACTGCAGATTTCACGGGGGCTTTGGGGAACAAAGGGGCTACAGCTCACATCCTACAACAGACAGTAACCCAGGACAGCACACACACACACACACACACACACACACACACACACACATTCACTCATCTAGCATTACATTTAGGAAAGATTACTTCCAGCTTGGACCCCCAAATGTTTCCTTTGGGAGACAGAAGATACTCCATTCGTGTAGCATGAGAATTTGGTGTATCTGCAACCACTGTCTAATGAGATAAAATACAAGCTGAAGGTCTGAATGGGTCTTGGATATACTTACAGGATAAACACTGAACCATATGTCTGCAAAAAACCAGCAAAACTTCAGTGTACTGGAAGAGAAATCAGGCAAGGAAAATACAACAAATCTGTGTGTCAATACAATCTGTGTGTCACTTCTATAGTGGATGTTGCCTGAAACTATATTTCATTTAAAATTAGGATACCAGTGCACATAAATGCAAAGATAAAGTTTTACCTATTAAAAAAAAATCACACCAAGAAGCTGAGAGATTTGGTCATGTTGAACTGCAGAATTAATAACAAGGAAATCTGCTTTTTATGTACTTTAAAGTTCAGCTTTTGCTATTTTCAGCGGAAATATCTGGCTGTTGATTGAGGCACAGACTCACTGTGAGTACCAGGGTAAGGAGGGGACCAGTTAGCATTGTTGGACTTGCTGAGTGTAAAGATGTCACTTACCAGAGAGCAGGGAGGGAACAGAAATTTTCAAACTGGTCTTAACAGTTAAAATTTATTTTTGTGTGTGAGAAGTCAATTCCTTTTATTAAAAAAAAAAAAGTTTGCAAACTTTTCAGCCAGTGATCTCCACTTTTTCCTCAAATCCAGTGGCAAAGTTTCTCATTAAATGAAAAATCATTTCACGTTGAAAGATTTTACTATTGAAAATACCACATTTGATTAAATTTTGTCTTTCTTGGTATGTTAAATAAATATATATATCTATATATAAAGATATAAATATATGTATAAAGAAACTTTAGATTTTCAAAAATTTTTTAAAATCAGTTTTCTGAAAGGAAAAATCCACATGAGGGAATGCGATATCTAATAAGGACCTACAACCAAAGTTTAGAAAAAGGCAGAAAGAAAGGATGCAGACAAGCTTTTTGTTAGAGTTCAAATGCTGGACTGGAGCCTTAGTTTGGGTGTTTTGTCTGAGTCAGTTCACTTGTCACTAACTCATTTCCGTATCTTGAACAAATGAATACATTTGCTTTTGAGTCCTGGTATGGTCAATATGTGATCATTCTTGTTGATAAATGGACTCTTAAAACTGAAGTGAAGAAGTTATAAGTAAGAGCTGAGTGTTTAAGAATTCAAATAAATAATTTGTCAGGAAACTGTAACCATCTGTCTGTTCCCTGCACTGTTAGGATTTTCCTTCTTTTTTCCCAGGCCACTAGAGAGGATGGCCAAACTGCCTAAAACAAATAAAGAACATACCTTTTAGGCTTTTGATCAAAACAAGTGAGAAGATGATCAGTCTCATAAAGGAAAAAAAAAATTAAGATCATGAAAGGATTACTTAGATTGTCAAAATGAATCACACATTTACACTATAAAATGGAGGCCAAAAGCACATTCCTGAGTTATTCTATGTCAACAGCCATTTTAGCTGGCATGAAACTTATTCTCTATTTCTATTTCACAATCTGTTTGAAAGAACTAAGGCCAACATGGAAATGATAGGTGTTTGATATGAAACAGCTATTTGAAAATACTGGTATCTTGTTAAAAATATCCTGACTTTCCAAGGTGTAAAGTTGCACGAGAAACCACTCAATCTCTGCCTCCTTTAGAATTTAGATGCCATGTGCTGCTGGGAAACTACATATATCCCTGGCAGATTGAAGCTGATTCTCCACCTTCACAGAACCATAAAATCATTAAGCTTGAAAAGCACCGCTAAGATCATTGAACACAACCATTAACCCAGCACTGCCAACTCCACCACTGAATCATATCTCCAAGTACCACACCTACATGTTTTTTAAGCACTTCCAGGGAGGTGATTCCATCACTTTCTGTCTCTTCCAATGACTGACCACCTTTTCTGTGAAGACGTTTTTCTTAATATCCACTCTAAACCTCCCCTAGTGCTACCTGAGGCAATTTCCTCTCGTCCCATCAGGTTTTATCTGGGAGAAAGGACCTATCCCTTTTATTTTTACTCACAGAAATGATAAAAACAATCCATGATGAAAAGAGCCAGTGTAGACCAGCTGAGCTTTATTGGTGTTATTAACTCAAATACCAGAAGCAGCATTATTACCAAAAAAACAGGGCAGAGTATTCTGCATGGGCCTGTCTCTCCCACAGGTGGACTTTGCTACCCAGAGTAGGATCAGTCTCACCCGCTACAGACACCCACATCTCCTCCTCAGGCTCTCCTCTTGGCTCAAGGTCATGTGAGAGGAGAGAAATATACTCTTTTAGGGACTAATTCATCTGCTTCATTGTAAACATCTATTTTCAGGAGGAATCAGAGATTTCTATGCTTAGGGAATGCACTGGCTTTTCTTAAGCCTTACACTGAATTCTCTGTGTGATGACTCAGTGGACAGGGAATAATCTTCTTGCCTGTAGGCCATTCAGGCATCTAATGAAAAGGCTGCTAATTACAGTGAGTCACTGTTACACTTAGAAGTTTCTGGAATTATAATGGCGATTTATTGATTTGTTATTTTTCTGCTTTCACGATTTCTTCTTTTTTCTTTTTTTTCCAGTCAGATCTACAAAATTACCTATATGCTGGATATTTCCCCAGCAAGGTATGATGGCTGGCAAATTAAAAAAAATCAGAGTTGCCAGAGACAAGACAGTAATTACAGACTTTGTGTGGTCTCCTCTGCTTGGCACATACTCAGGCTCCCTAAAGACATGAAGCTGCTATTTGTAATAGTGCAGACCTCTGGTACCCTGCAATCTTTACCATCCTTAGTGTAAGCAGGAAATCTTAGATTTTCAGCATTTTAAAATCTTTTTAGCAATCATATGACTTTTACTGTCATTTTTCAAGGTATAGATAAATGTGTTGCCTGATTTTTGAGTCTTTGATGTTTGTTTCTGATCAAGAAGAAGGGAAAATTATCTCTTCCTCCTTTTTCTCTATTTCCTTCCCAGTGAAAAGTGAGTTGTTAATTGCAGACCTCTGTTTTAGGAGCAGCCAAATTGACTGACCAACAATTATAAGAAGAAATTAAGGAAAATCACAAGAACTGGAAACACTGCTTTCCACAATACAGCAAATTCATATCAAGAAATAAATTTTAAAAAACCCCTTTTATTTTCTGAAATCTTTGCTTTGCTGTGAACAACTTAAGTATGCTAATGTAAATTATGTACAGAACGTCCTTGTGATCCATCTGTTAGAATACTTTCAGCAGTCTTAATGTTCATTATGGAACCATAAATAGAAAGAATAGTGCAGAGCCAGCTATTTAGCTTAGAACATTTTTAGTAAAATATTTATTCTAATTGTCTTCCCTAGCTTGTTGGAATGAGATAGGTGTTTGAAGATACAGGTATAATGTATTGTGGAGCCTCTGCCAGTTAGACCATTAAGATCTCCAAAAGCACACTCTAGGATAATGCATGGCTCAAGGACGAGTCTAACTAAAATGGGGAAAATTTTTAAGTTGGCATCTTGACTGCCTGTGATTTTACTTAGAAGTGTTTCAGAGGCAAGAGGCTTGCTTTATCCTCCCTGAGCTTCAGGGCATCACATCAGAGAAAATCACCCCATACCTATTTAATTTGCATTCTAACTCTGAGATCATTGTATATGGACACCTTTTGATCCTATAAATAATGACTTCACTTTCAAATGTGCCATTTCCAAACATTGACACAACCATTATTTTTCATGACCTGCTATTGTGATGAAATATTGTCCAGTGCTGGCCTAAGTCCCATGGATAGGAAAATATTATAAATTTCTAGACTGGCTGAAAAAATAAATATAGGAAAAGAGAGAAACAGTTTGTGGAAATCTGTGTGGAATGAGTCCAAGTTCTTATACCAGGCAATACTTAAACAGCTTAAAATATGGCAAAATATGAGATACAGAAGATTTTACTATACAGCATCCATCAGGTACTTGCCTTATGTAGCAGGTTGTGTAACTCCATTGAAAGTATCTTGATTGTCCCGTGGAGAGTATATTTCAGAAATATTTATGGATTTTAAGGAAAAAAATTATTTAGCTATCAAACAGATGTATTGACTGAGATAAAAATTCTTAACTCTGCCTCAAGCTCCACATGCAATATAGGGAAAATTCCGATAATAATATTGCTGCTTCTTGGGTTTTTTTTTCTCTTAAGATCCTTCACTTGCCCATGGCTGTGGCTGCATAAACACCTCAGTATTGCACTTAGCAACCAGGTGTGGGAGCGCTGGTGTTCCTGAGATCTAGCCAAGCTCTCCTGCCCTTACAGGGTAGAAAATTAATACAGTGCCATGGACATGCTTAATGGCTGCAGTGGTGCAGTCTCTAGATTTAATTTTTCAGCATTTAAATAAAATGTCCTGTCCTTTGGTTTTCCTATCTATATTTTGTTTTGACTTTTTTAGTAAAACAGATTAGATGTTCTCATTGCTTTGCAAAAGGCCTTTTGGTATCTTTCTTACTTTAATATTTCTGCTAAACTTCTTCAAACTACTAAAATTTGTGTAAAATCAGTTCAGGGACAAGTTAAATATAGTAGATTTTCTTCATATTATGACTACTGAAAAGCAGTACAAAAAATGTCTGCTGAACTACTCAACAAACCCTCTGCAAACTGTGGCTACATAGACAGCTATGTGCTAGTAAATTCTGAGCTGTGCATCCTTTTCTCTATTATTTTGTTATCAATGTCTAAAAAGTGTAGGTTTGTTAGAGCACAGCAGTGCATTGACATGGACATTCCGAGATTCCAGTGCATTGACGTGGACAAACATCATAATTTCTGTTTCCTTTCATTACGCTAGCTATGTCTGCCTGACAATCAGAGATGAACAAAAATTGCAAAACCTTGAACTGGTTTGTTTTCTGTCTTGTTGTACTGTCTGAGGTGTTCCATCACCAACATTTCTCCTCTGTCAGTCTCCCCTGCAGATTTTCTCTCTCCTGGAGATATCATTAACATTCCCTGCACTGTTCATCTCTACAAACCTGGTGCAGGAATGTGGAATTGCCACATCCCTGGGAGTTCACCACTAGCTCAGCTCTGCATCGGGCTGAAACTGCATCTCCACCTTCCTCAGAGGCAGATAAAGTGATATTTAAAGGAGGGGAAGGGAGGAAGGGAGGGAGGAAGAAGGAAGGAAGGGAGGGAGGGAGGAAGGGAGGAAGGGAGGAAGGTGCGGAAGGCGCGGAAGGAAGGAAGGAAGGAGCACTTAGGAAAAGTAGTATTCCATGAAGTTCCCAGTGCTATTTGGAGAACTGACTCCTGATGAAGTCAGTAACAAAGTGAGTCCTTCCTGTCAGTGCTACTGAGTCCCTGAAAAAGGCAGTTTCCTTCTGCCACTGTACACTGTCTCCTCTCCCACAGCACACACCTTCCACTGCTGGTGCAGAAATTATCCCCTCGTAGACATAACTAGTGTGTTTATCTTCTTTCAGGAATGAAGTTTCATAAGCCAAGAAAGCCAATATTTGTTTAAGGCACAACAGCAGGCTCTGCTTAGCAACCTGCTATTCTGAACACACCACCAGGATTCTCTTCTCTGATGATCACAGGGGCACATTTAGGACCTCCCTCACAAGGTTTTCATGTACACATACAAACCAAGGGTTGATTTGTTGATTTGATTATTATCATTTTCACAGAAAATTAATTGGATATAAGGTACCTGTGAATGTTTCTATTTTTCCAAAGCAGAGACTATAATCTCTGGAGGAAAAAAGGCGAGAAGAGCCTGAGGAAATGTCCAAAGGAACATGGGAAAACTTCCTGATGATGGAAGAGACAGGTTGTAGCAAGAGATGCTGCTTCACCTCAGAGCATTCTGCCTATCTTCAGGACACTTCTTTGGGGTTTATGCCCTTCAGCTCTCTGGAAAAATTCCTAATCCCTGTCTGCCCCCCAGGGCAAGAAATATCACTCAAGGACTAGCAAGGTGTGGGCTAGGACTAGGATTAGGAAGTGGAGCTGGCCAGCCAGGAGCCAGTGGATGCGACTCAGTGCTGAGTGGATCTGGTGCAGGCAGGAGCAGTCTGGGAGAGAAGATGTGTGTGTGCAGCTCACCCCCTGAGAGAGCCTGGCTGCAGGCCTCATCACTTTTGGAACAAAACAGTGAAATTCCCCCACTTAATTTATGGTTTGTCTATTCTACAGGCCACACTGGAGAGGAGGATTAGCCCAAGGTAGCTGTAAAGGAACCAATTCATGCATGAGACAGCGTGACCATAGCAGGATGCAGCTCAGAGGTTTGAGCTTTGCTTCTCAGGAGTGCATAACTGCCTCCAGCTTGTTTCAAACCTAGTTTGGGTTTCTCTGAGTTATTCTTCAGAAAGAGCATATTTTCTTTTTTTCTTTGAGTTTTTTCCAAGCAGAATTAAAAAAAAAAAAAACAAAAAAACCCCCCAAAAAACCAAAGACAAAACAGATGAATCAAACCATCTTCTCCAGACTGGAAAGACAGGAAATAAGAAAGAGAGATTTATGGGTTTTAATTTTTAAATCTTGGGTGGTGGTCACAACCTGCGCTGATGGGACCATACTAGTAGCTAGATAGAAACAGTAAATATCAGGAGAATCAATGATAAATCTCATTCATGTTTTTATTGGGTGAAATCCTGAGTTTATATAGCTGCATTACATGCCAAAAAAATTCAAAGTTGTGTGTCCAGAAATAAGTACCTATATCCATGTGGGAATCAGTGAGAACTGTGAATTCTCAGTACCTCTGAAAATTGCTTTCACATAGATACAATTTATAGGGCTACCTTCAGACATCAAGCTTTGAAAAAATTGGCCAGGATTTCTACCTATTTATTGTTTCCTGGGCCAAAAAGAGTGATGAAAGTAGCTGGGTTTTTGTATTATTATTTCCATATGCATTATATTTATAAGAATATTTATGCAAGGAATGTTACAGAAATTCCATGCTTTGTTTCCTTTGTGAAAGATACCTTCCTCATAAGAAACACATTATGCTTGGTCAAATATTTCTCTCTATGGGAGGATTAGATCCACAGTACTGCAGGGTTCTCATTTATCAGAAGCACTTACTTTATCACCTGGCTTTTATTAAAAAAAAAAAGAAAAAAAAAAAGAGAGAAAGAGATCTATTCTGTTTGGACAGCCACTGTACACTGGATTTAGTAGATTAAGGTTTACTCTAGAAAAGTGTTATTGTGAGATATGGTATGAATAGCATGACATAATTTCTGGCAATACAGTATCAGTGAGTGAAAGGGAAAAAACCTAACATGCAGACAGCTTTCTGATAAGAGGCAAGGGTTCTATACTCTTTTCAAAATTTACTGTGTTTTAAGATTGTGTATGTTATGTACCAGTCTAGAAATTAGAATAGACAAAACAGCAATAAATTTTTCTGGGGGCATTATTTGAAAATATATTGAAGCTTCTAATGGAAAGAGAAAATGGAGTTTAGGGCAGATTAATGAGGAGCCAGTGGGTTTGGTTATATTTTGTTACTTACCAGAAAGTTAAGGATTTCCATCTTTTACTTTAAACCTTTGTGTGGGTACTTTAGATTTTAAAGCAATGTTATATGTCTTTTTTGATAAGCTGCATGAGCTTTTAATAATTTGCATGATGTAATGGGAAGACATATTTACTCAAAAATTAGTTCATTATAATAATTGAGTTCTTCCTCAAAAGAGGACAAACTTTTATTAGATCATTTTGGTTATTACACTCAATAGGTCAATTTGTATGGAATAAATAAATATGAATGACCTATAACAAAGTGTATTTAGTTGTACAAGATTTTATTCTAGGTAACAGAATTTTGGTTTACTTGCTTTTGTCTTTGCTATACAATTTTTAGAACACCTTTTCCCTACTTTTAAAACCATCTAGAATCACTTCAGAAAAATGTGTCAGAATATTATCTGGTTTACCAATACTGAATTCCCTGCCAGATCTGGTTTTTCATATTCACTGGATTCAAGGTGAATAGAAAAATGTCATAAAGAGTAATGTTACTGCATGGTCTTAGAAACAGGAATAGTGAGTGCATATAAGGGAAAAAGTGGATATAGTTTTTCCTGATATTTCGCACTGAACATAAACCAAAATTTAAAGAGCTGAGAGGTGTTATTGGTTCTAATGCTGGTGGTTCAGAGGTGTAGTGGGCATACAAAGAGATATTCTACACCAGAAAGTCTTTAGCAGAAAGTTTAGATACGAGACTTAATGTCTTCAAATTCAAAGACACACTGTTTTTGCCAATTTCGTAATTTCAATGTCTGAATTACTAGGTCACATTGCTGTGTACCAACACCAAGTTTTTGTTGAGTTTGTGCTATGGATTTAGGTACTAAATTGTTGTTTTGTTCATAGATTTAGGTGCTAAATTTAGCCTTATGTGTCTTTAGTGTACCCTCTAAATAAACCTTCCTTAACAATAATGCATTCTTTGCCATCTTTGAGCTTAACAGCAGCCATGTAGATGCCTCTAAAGTGTAAGTATTCTTTACAAGAAAGAAGTTGTAGAAATAACTCCATTTTTGCTGTTTAGTTGTAACTGATTAATTATATAATTTCTGTATCAAGTTATTCTCAAAATTAAATGTGTCCTATGGTCTATTTATCTTTTTATTCACCCTGTATTTTAACAATCTTTGACAACTTCCTTACATTCCTAGGATTAGTTTATATATTGCTTTGTCTTATGTTAATATTTGCAATCCTTTCTGTTATGTCAATTAACTGCCAGGACATCCATCTAGACACAGTGTACTAAAGTATAATAAAGAAAAGAAAAATACTTCAAGATGCTAACAAATTATAACCATGCCCAGATATAAACCAGATGTATGAGTGATAAACACAGAGATACAAAATTGTCACCACCCTTCAAAATCACAATTTTAAATGTCTCCACCTTTGACCTGTGGCACTAAGCTTTACTAGGGCATGAGATGGAAATCTATCCTTGCATTTTCGTGCATTGAATTTTTGAAAACTTTTTGTTGTTTTCTTTCTTTCTTTTTTGCTTTGTTGCTTCTTTAGTAGGCTGCATCTCCCTAAAAACAAAACCTAACAAGCATGGGGAAAAAGAAGTGAGTAATGGAGCTGTGGTTGCCTGTTAGCAGTGCTCAGTGCAAACATGTGCTTTGGGTTAGGAAATGGAGAAATGCTCTCACTGCCACACAGCCTCCTTCCTTCACTCACTACTGCACAGCTGTGTTTAGTGCTGCAGGATATATGTGCTGATATAAACCAAGAGCACTCATAGGCCAAATGCATTTTATCCATGCTATGTAGTAACAGCATAGTGCCTGAGCAGACCTCCAACTGACTCATTTCTAAAGGAAATTTTGTCACCTTTGATTTGGAAATCATGTTTGGAAGCACGTTGACTTTTCTTTAGCAATCTGAAGAAAATACATATAATTTTAGAAGAGAATTTTTAAAAAAATTTTTAATCTCTCTGAAGCAGTTTTTTGTGAAAAGTGAAGTCAGGCAGCACCATCTGTATTTCAGGGATTTTTTTTAATAACTGAAAAATGAAAGTAGATTCTTTAAATCATGACTGGTTCATGCTTTGATTTCATTTCACCTTGAAGATTTATTTTAGTGTAGTGGCCTTCAACCTGCAGCTTGTGTGCCCCTGATGTTCCAAGAACTCATAAGGGTTTAGAGAAGGTGACTGAGGAGAGCAAAACCAATTCTCAAAGGGCTTCATGTCATACTTCAGCTGTAGTTACTGGGGGTTGAGTCAGAAGAGAGTCAAAAGTTTTAGTTCAGTGATAGCCAGGAGCCTTCAGGTTTCTCTTGAGCAGGATGGAGACTCAGACTGACCTTCTGACCCTTCAGGCTGTGAGACTTGGCTGTGCCTCACATGACCTTGGACCAAATTTCCAGCATCACAGTTCATACATCTATAAGGAAATCATGAAATAGACTCATCCAATATAGGTTTTCTCAAAAGTGAGAAAACAATAAAAGCTTTTATTTTCCTATCAGAGTTTAGCCATGGGATAGTCTGGTTGTGCTTTTCAATGCATCTGTGAAGGATCAGCATCAATATAAAAGCTGGGAAGGAAAAAAAAAATCAAAACAAAAAACCCTACTGTGAACTGAAGACAATATAATTAAAGATGTGTCATTCATCCAGTCAGTGCTATAAATAAATATAGTATAATATAATTCTATGAAGATAAAAAAGCAGAGCACAATTTTCCTTGAAAAAATTTGTCTTGGTTCAACTCTTTGTTGGTCAAAGAAGTCAAACTAAATCCCAAATTGTGCTTTGAATTTCAGAGAAAATAAATAAATTTAAGTCTCAGTCTCACAGTGAGCATGTTTTATACGCAATGCAAAGGAAAAAACAAACTATTATTAATATCCAGGGAAAATTGCTAAGTACTAGCCAAATATGTTATTAGCCGGTCACATTTAAAGGAAGTAACTAATTTTGGACAGGAGGTACCACAAAGCCAGGAGGGAATACCCTTTCTTATTCCTGGTATCATATAGGAGCATTCATGTTTAGAAGTTAAACCCATGAGAGACAAAGGTTTAAGATTTCAGATGCATGACTCCCTTAGTATTTCTTATTTAAATACCCACTGCTCTGCAGGCATTGTACCCTGTTTTATTTACCAGCAGAGACATCACCATAGTGCCTGGTGCCTCTAAGTCTGGATGGAGTGTCAAATTTAAGCTGGAGCTCCTGAACTGAATCTAGATGCTGTCAGCATCAAGAGGCTGCCAACACAGGCGTTGCATATCAAAGACAGAATTAGCTGTCATTCAAAAAATCAACAAAAATGCTACAATTTTTAATCCTTTAAAGGATGGCTGTATGATTTCACCCAGTGCATGCTGCACATATCTATTGTTCCGAGGATATTATATAAACTGCCAAAGTCCCCATAACACCAGGGATAGCTAAACGTGTAAACAGAAATAATTCTATATTTAAACATTATAGTTCTTCTGGTTGTTAAACTATCATTAGAGCAGGATGGAAGCTGGTTTACAAGCTTCACTGTTGTATTTCTACACTGTGGGTGGTAGAAGCCAAGCCATGTTAAGACAATAAAATTTCTTTGTCAAATATACTGTAGATGACTGTTTATACATAGCAAGATTTGCCTCTCACCTCCTGAACCTTCAGGATAGAGCATGGGTGAAATGGATATGTTGTTTTTAGTTGTTGTAGCAGCCTGGAAAGTTAGGACTTGAATCTGCTGACATGGCAGTGGTTTTTTGCCAGTTCTTTCCCTCTGTTGGAGAATTAGCCCTTCTTTCTGCCTGGAAGATGTCTTCTTTAATGCTGAAGAATGAAAACTTAAAAAGTTTGAGCCTAATAGACATTCAGGTGCTCTACTCTCTAAAAATAGTACTAGTTATTGAGGAAACCATTTCTTGCTGTGTAAAAAAAGAAACCTACTGAAAATACCCGGGGGGATGACAGCATTTAGTACATTTGTGTGGTCCTCAGATAGAAGTGATATTTACTACATAATTCATGCTTCAATGGAAAGCAATATGGATTAATATATATTGACAAAATTTAATCCTATTAGTAGGGTATTAGGTCTTAAATCCAACAAAATTTCACCTGCCATAAATCAATGCTGAGTAGGCTGAAACCCTAAGAAGAAGTGGGGTCCCAAATCCCCAAATCTGCAGAAGGATTCAATCATTTTATCATCATTTAAAACAGTTGTTTCTTAAATGGGAATCAAACCAATACCCTTGTAGATTTGGGCCAAACAACCTCCACAGTGAGTTGCAGCACAGAATCTGAAATTCACAGAGGAGGTCCTCCCACTTTGCTGTGTCATCCTTGCAGAGTTGCCTTTTAAGACCATTCATGAAAAGAGAAACATCAAAGGTGCCCACAGCATCAAAGTTATGTGCCTTGATTCTTGATTCCTTCTCTCTTGGTCATACAGCCTAACAGGATATGGGAAACAGGAGCAGGGAAATTTCTCCTGAGGAAAGAAAATTGCAATTAAGTTTTGAAAGTGCAGGCCAGGATGTTTATTTTAAAACATGTTAACAGCCCACCATTTTCTCCATAATAGGTTGGTGTTTAGTGTCCTTATCCAGCCCTGAGACAGGGGACTGATGCCCTCCTGGCCAAATCCATGTAAAATGTGCTGACTTTAAGGCTTGTTCTGAATAAGGACATTCTGCAGGGTCCCATTCTGGGTGGAGTACTCTGCAGTAAGGACTGTGGGATTTGTGATGCCAGAAGAAGAGCTAAGAGGTCACTGACAGGGGAAAAAGCAGTCTTGGACACTTGCTTCTAATCAAACATTTATCTCTGCTCTTTTGCTCCTCTCAACTCCCCTCAATCCCTGATAAATGAAATGTAAAATAGCAGCAATTATTAGTTATAAATAATTTGGGGAGATTATGGTATTTCTGGGCCTAGTTGCTGTATTCAATGGACAAATGTGGAAGTTCTCTTTTTGGAGTTTTTTAAATGAAAAGCAAGAAATAAAGTTTTATTTTAATTAATGTTTTGGGAAAACACATAAAAAATCATGTATTTGTCTTATAGGCATAATTCTGCTTGCCTGAGATAAACAGTATTATTCAGACAGGCTGCTGTTTAAAATAGCATTTGCAGTACAGTGCATTTCATTCCAGTGCTTCTTTATTTTTGATAGATTCAAATATAGAACTGACATAATTCTAATTTAGACCTTAGCCTAGCAAATTCAGTCCTTGGAAGGCTTTTGTGATCTATTCAAGCCTACTTATAAAAGGCAAATATCTATTCCACTGCTTTATCTAAGATAACGTAAATACCACCATTAAATAAAATTAAAAAAGGAAGAGCTAGGTTTTGAAGAAAGCACATAATCTCCTTTCCTAATACCTATATTGGAAGACACACATAGTCACTGAATCAAAACACAGTGCCCTGCAAACAAATATTTTATATCTGGTTTTGGTGAGGTCTTTTGAAAATGTTGGAATTTTTCTGAAAAATCAACTTATTTCTCACATGACGTATGAAATCAGGTCAAGGCTTACTGAAGTGAAACATGAATTAGAGTATTTGTGAGCTCATGTATGCAATTAAATGAAGCTTTTTGTCCGTTTTCAGCTTTGCCATGATGTATTCTCAGTTGCATCAAATTTACGACCTGATCATATGTCAACAGTTCAGTACTGCAATTTCTGTTTATTGAATTCATTATCTCAAAAAGTTCAACACATGTAAGATCAGATTGCTCTCATTTTAACACTGCATTGTTAAAACTTTTAAACAGAGTTGAAAGAAAATTACATCGCATTCAGTCTTTGAATGATTTTTGTCATTTCCATCTTAGCTTTCTGAATAATTTATTCATGACATCTAGTCAGTCTTACCCGATGTACAATAGCAAGTTTTAGTCATTGAAAAGATTACCAGGTTTTCAGCTATTGGTATGTAGATGTCTGTTTAGACAGGTGGATATCCTCAACATTTGCACTAATTTGAAACTTGTGTAATGAATTTTTTATTTTATTTGGTTGATTGAGGGGTTTTTTCAGCTTTTTTTTTTTTTT